>OV725080.1:35558627-35783627 GCA_928085145.1 Nezara viridula | reverse complement strand
TTTTAGTGGACGAAACGCCAATTAATTCATAATATTTCTCATTTAGTACAAAATTTAAACTAACTTGATTCAGGTTAGTGTAATAACGTAAGAATCATTATGATGTTCCTATATAGAACAATTGAAAAAAAAAATTAAAATCATGGCGACATAATAAATTATGGATTTTACTCATAAGACATTTTTTTTTAGGAACAAAAGGGAAAAAAATAATTAACTGAAGATGGGGAAGAGTCCCAAAACGGTAAATATGTAACCCGATTATATAAGTAATAAAACAAATACTCAAGGAGGAAGAAATAATTTTTCCTACCTATTACCTTTTAAAGACCTATTAAAATGAATAATAACAAAATACTAGTAATAAATTAAGTATAATAGCTCTTATAATAGAATTAATTAGCGATAACAGTTGGGTAGTAGGGGTTCAATACTACAATACTGGAGCTAAGACAATAGCATAATAATCACTAAATGAAATTAGAAAGGAACGGAAAAATCAATTTTGTAGGCAAAGCATTGTAGTGATGGAATATATAACAAAAACATAATAGCTGTTAATATATAAAGAAATAAATTGTAAGAAAAAAAAAGATATACATATGTTCCCTGAGATATTTAAGCGATTAGGCGTAAAGATTAGGAGAAGAACCAAATAAAATAAAGTGTATATTTATATATATATATATATATATATATATATATATATATATATATATATATATATATATATATATATATATATATATATATATATATATATACATAAATAAATAAATAAAATACATTTCCAAGAAATACAATTTCATGAATAGATAAATTAGAAATTGAGAAAAACAAATTTTATCTTCTCACAATGCTTAGTGAGTGGTGATGAAAATTTACGTTCAAGACAGAATAAAACAATAAAAAATAAGAGAAAAAAAATAATGTCTAAAGAAAATTAAAGCGTTATTACATAATATGTATTTAACCAGCGTCTGATTGGATTGTGAAGAGGAATTGGAATAAAAGGGTTTTAAAGGTGTATAAAGTAATTTTATATATATATATATATATATATATATATATATATATATATATAAAATTATCAATTCGCCCACAAATTTAAAAATGCGTATGAAATACAATGATAAAGACCAACTATAAAAAAACATAACATTTTATTTAATGTAATATTCCTAATATAATTCCAAGATTTACATTGTTGGTAATTAAAGAGGATTTTTTATCTCGAAAATCTTCTCGAAGTACATTGTTGGTGTTTCATTAATTTTATAATTACTATTACGCAATTTGAAATTAAACGTTGCCCTGGTTATGAGAAAAAGCTACGTCATAGAGGAGTATATAGTTAAAAAAAAATGCACCACAGAACGGTGGAAAATACTGTATTCATTGAGATCTGAGCCACTCACTGTAAGTGAACTTGAGTCAGGGTCTTATCAAGATGATCATTACACGGTCTATAAACAGAAATGGCTAAAGCAACAGGTTCTAACAGTCTTCAACCTTTAAGCCAGGTAATACCACTTAATTTATATCGTCGTGAAATTAAAAAAAAAAGGTAGAAAAGAATCATCGTATTAATTCATGAAAAGTCCTAAAAAATCTGAGCACTTCATCTCTCGCAATATTAAGAGTTATCGAAGCGATTATTAATAGTATACACCTTTGCTAATATAAAAAAATTAAGTAATTTTTGCTTTTGTATAAATTTCTTAGTACTCAACAGGCAATTCTCTGATTATTTCCTTTGGCTTTTAATCTATACAACTGTTTCATTCTGACAATTCTAAAATTAATTCTCCTAATCAATTCATTTATTGACCTGCTATTGAGATAACTTGTCTTCCATTATCTATTTTGAAAATAACTTTATTCACTAAATTCCAAATCTTCAAAACTAGAACTGGATGAAAAATTAAATACATACATATACTTACTTAAACCTAGATGGACAGTATAGCTAAAAAGACCCACTTACAAAAACATCGAATTTTCCAATGAAAAATATAGCAACGCATAACTACAGCACTTTGGTACGTGACTGACAATACTTCACATTCTGACTTACACCAGTCTACAGTTTAACAACAAATAAGGAGTCTTTACAAGTGATTTAATACTAATTTACACGAACTACTACATTAAACTAACATAAGAGATATGACTTCAGCTTGCTTGCCCATAAATACGAGGAGTCTAAAAAGACGCTGGATGAGAGATCTCCTTCCTTAACAAACGAACTTAATTTAATTAAGCCAGAAAAAATGACATGATTCCCCAAGTCTGTTTCATTACTTTTATTAGACCATCTGTTGATTGTCTACAATTCGTCGTCAGATGCAAATAAATGTCTGAAGTTAAAAAAAAAAAGTTTAACAATTGATGTTTTCAATTGTTACTGATAAAATTTGATTTACCTAAAGAAAGCTTACTTTTTTAACTTTGTCTCATTATTCGAAGAAGTGAGGGTTGGATTAACAATTAGCAAAAGATCTCTCAGAAAGCAAAGACCTCTCATAAGGGTTATCTGAATGGCAGACAAATCGTTGATTAGTCCATGAATTTGTTTCTTTAAAAGATAAATTAAGAGTATTATGTTGGTCAATTTTTTAATTGCTGTAAATCGCTAATTAGGGTTTAGTTATTTATTTAAAAAGGAAGGCTCTGTCATGAACTACTAAATTTCGGGTGGTAAAGTCTCTAAAGTTACAGTTTTGTGTTTTGCCGAACCATAAATTAGTAAGGTGTATGTACATATGTGTTTTATTAGATATATATGTCTTTGTACCTCGTTTAAGTCTAATTTACATTTTTTAAGAATTTAGAAAAAAGAATAGGTATAGTATTTTCTGCAGCTCGTTTAAGGTGTCTTTTTCATTTTGATGTTAACATGTATTATAATATAAATATAGCATATATATTAGTTTAATATATTAAAGTAATATAATATCGTTAAACCAGTGAAGTGGCTGAGAGAGGAGCTGGAATCTCCTCGAGTCCTGCTTTCCCCTCCGCACGTGGAGAAATAGTTGGGCTCGGAGTTTCCCTCAATGAATGTTTGTAAGTAGTGGATATTTATCAAAATATCACCATATTCTGTGTAGGTAGCAATCAATGTTCCAGAGTATATGTAGATAATGTTTATTGGAGTAATATTAATAGGTGGTTCAGTTAAGACTAGTCAAATTGAAGAAATTCCAGGGCTCTGTGAATAGAGGAAGAATTGAAGAATGGATACAGCGTGAATGAGGCTGAGTGAATTGAGATTGAGAAAAGTCCCTTGTGCCAAACTTCATAAAATGCCTAGGTGACATCCGAAGATATATTCGTCCTGGTTGTGAACTCTTTTTTTATGCAATAGCTCTCCAGAAACGTAGCCTATAACTCAATTTATTTTTTTTTTTCAATTCACACTTGTTTTATAGTATATTACGTTAAGGCCACTGATAATAGTGATAAAAATATGTAAGGGATTTTCATTTAGGTAAGTGTCTGAGTTGTTTGCATATGTTTATATGTTTTTTTAAAAGTTTACGGAATTTCCTAAGAAACAAAAAAAAAAAGTTAAAATCGGACAATTAGGAGGAAAGATATGGTCTCCATTTTTTTTTAATATGTTCTACTCCAAATGTTATATATATCCTTTTTTTGGTTTTTAAATTTTGAATGTGTTACTGAGGTAATGCTTTTTTTTTTTATCATATTACTAATGATTAAAAAAAAAAGTTTACTTCAATAATTGGAATCACCTTTTATTTATTTTTCTTTATAACTAGGAAGGTAATGTTACTTTAGATGTATAATTGTTTTGAAATAATAAACCATTGTGAAATAATTTGCAGCGTTTTTTTTTTTTATATAAAGATATCGTTAAAATTTAAGATAAGATCCACTAATGTTGGAAATAGTTATGGATATTCTCAAATTAAAAATTATAAATTTAATTGTTAATAATATATAACTCCCCTTCCCCCCCAAAAAAAAGATAAACTAGTTTGAAAATAATCCATCTGAGAATAATTAGATTGTTATTATCATTATATTTTTTTCATTTCATGAATATTCTTCTATCCTGAAATGAGGAAGAAGAGCAATCGGGAAGTTAGCAAAGTCGGGAGTGGCTGCTTGGTAACGAAGTAGTTACCTAGTTGAGAGTTGATAAGAAGTGATTAGATTTGGAGCAGACAGGAGTTGGCTTGGTACTAACTGGTGCATACAGGAGCTTCGTTAGTACCCTCGAAAGGGAGGCGGTTGGGAGGACGGGGAGGATGGGGAGGGGAGTTCGGAGTCGGCATAATTGATCAACTGCTTTTATCTGCACCTCCACCTCTAATCATTGCCGGTCTCGGTATTCACTCAGCTTTCGCCACAACTTTCCTTGGGGTTGGAGGTACAATAATGGAGAATGAAAATGGTAAGAAGTCAAGTTATATAAAAAACTAATTCAGAGTGAAATACATACTGAAAAGTTAAATAAAGTAATAACTGATAATTACATGTCGTTAATTACACGTCGTCGTCATTCATTAGTCGTTAATTATAAATCAGAACAACACAAAACAAAACATGTACATTCATTAATATTTCAAATTCTTTGTCTTTAAAATAAATAAATCTGTGGTTACCGAAAATTCTATTCTAATTATACTGCTTGACATTTTTAATGAAAGTTTTTTGTTTTTTATGCATAAATTATTATTTTATTTATATTTTATGCAATTTTCACCTGCGCAACTGCGCATCTAGCAAAAAATAGAAAATTATTTTGACATTTTTTGCAATATCTGCACCTCCACTCTAATCATTGCCGGTCTCTGTATTCACTCAGCTTTCGCCACAACTTTCCTTGGCGTTGGAGGTACAATAATGGAGAATGAAAATGGTAAGAAGTCAAGTTATATAAAAAAACTAATTCAGAGTGAAATACATACTGAAAAGTTAAATAAAGTAATAACTGATAATTACATGGCCTTTAATTATAAATTAGAACAATACAAAACAAAAAATATACAGGCATGAATATTTTGAAATCCTTTGTCGCTAAAAGAAATAAATCTGTGGCTACCGAAAAATGTATACTAATTATACTGGTTGAAATGTTTAATGAAATTATTGTGACATTCTTTGGCGATGTCAGAAGTAGTAAAGATTCCAGGAGTTGCATTGACTGGCATCGTTTGACAGGGCTATGATGTATTTAGATAACCATATTTTTATTGGATTACTATTCTTAGAGGTTTAAATCGAGGGACGAACGGAAAAGCATGTAACCAATCACATCAAGCGTGTTTTATATGATATACAATTTTTTTAATTTTACTTTTCTAATTTTATTTTACAATAACAACAACCGTGTTTTATATGATATACAATTTTTCTAATAATAGGTTTCGAAAATATTAAAATAATTCATAAATCAAACTACCGATCATAATAACATTTTAAATAGATCATAGATGATACAAAAATTTTAGGACCCATCTATATAGCAATAAACATAAAAAAAAGAGTGCTAAATTCAAAACAGGAAGCTGCCCACATCCCACACTACTATTCACAGATGATAGCCATCCATAAAGATTCCAATAATAGTAAATTAAATAAGGTAGAGTAACTTTAGTTCCCAAATAGTTGCGATAACATAGAGGGTGCTGAGAGAAAATCCTCAGCACTCAGTAAGATGGTGTTCGACAACGAGGAGTCCTATTCTTGGGGAAAGCTGACATGAGACAAAGAACTAGAATACTGTTCTTATTCTTTATGTTTTTTCAATAGAAAACTAATGAAAGGTACGGTATGATCTGATAATAATTGCATGATATTTCAAAAATGATGTAATACATATATTGTTAATGTTATTAATTGACTGTTAACTAATCCTAATTGGAGTATTATAATTATAGAGATGAATATGGTGCACGAACACCGAAAGCTTCTCAACAAATAAATTTTTAAAATAAAATAGAGACTATCAATGGTAAAAAATCCTGAACTTATAAGAACATAAAAACAGTCTAAAATTACCTAATAATTTTTCTAATTTTATTTTAAAGTCACAGTAAGTGAATTTTTATATGATATACAATATTTCTAATTTTATTTTAGAGTCACAGTAAGTGTATTATTATATGATGTAAAATTTTTCTAATTATGTATATAATTTTAATTTAACTTTTCTTTTTTTTATTTTATTTTACAATCACAGTAAGTGAATTTTTATATGATATACAATATTTCTAATTTTATTTTAAAGTCACAGTAAGTGAATTTTTATATGATATACAATATTTCTAATTTTATTTTAAAGTCACAGTAAGTGAATTTTTATATGATATACAATATTTCTAATTATGTATATAATTTTACTTTTACTTTTACTTTTCTTTTTATTTTACAATCACAGCAAGTGTGTTTCTATATAATATACATTTTTTGTAATTTTTCTTTTGCTCGCTCTCTTTTTAAGAAGAGAAGTGTAATAAAATTTCTTGGGAGGAGGAAATGCACCCTAGGGTGGGAGGATAGGCAACTCTGCCCCGAGTGTTTATTTATTACATAGTACATGATTTGCAATGTTGAGTATTCGCCAAAGACTAAAATAAAACACAAACCAAAAAAAAAAGACTCTAAAAAATCTATGTAAGCGAATTATTCCCAACAACTATGAAAGATATTTGCAGCATTCTTGGGTTTTGTTGAATAAATTTTCTGTATAGAAATGAGACGATACATTGGATTTTAGCATATGTTTTTAGAAGTAAATAAATATATAGATTTCTTGTAAGTTTTTCTTCATAAGTATAATAGATTAATAATTTTATAAAACTACAAATGGTTGATAACAACCTGAATGTTAATATCGTTGTAATAATAATAAATATATATCCTTTAGAACTATCAGTATATATTTTTTTTATCCACTCGGAATCTGAAAAATCCATACAAATGGAGACATTTGTATTTTTAGTTTTTTATTTTAATTAAATAATCGATATGTAAAATGAAGTATCCGATACTATTTACGCATAATCATTGAGAGAATAAATGTCACCAGCAATGAGATAAAACTAATCTTCTGTAGTTTAGATGTTAATCCACCCACCTATTTTGTTCATTTTTAAATTTTAATTTTAATAAATCTGTTTAAACTATTTTTTGTATTATAAAATGGCAATTTATTATTTCTTTTTTTAAGTTCCCTTTTAAAAATTTCCGAAAATATGAATCAGAAGAAATTAATTTCTGTAACGCTTAAAACATTCAGGGAAGCGAGCAAGCTTCCAAAGAATAATAACAGTCGCTTAGAAGGCAGGGATAAAGAATAGCCAACGGAGAGAAATGACTCAATTTCCTCCGTGTCAAGACGACAGAATTGGACCGTTCTCTAATCCGAGAGGTATGCCTGAGAGGGGTATGATTTGTTGATTGACCTATTCAGGAGGCCTCTGATCCACGGTCTCGGAGGAATTATTAAAAAAATGAAATAAAAAGCTAAGTCGAGATATAAAACGTCGCTAACAATCCATTGGGAATTCCATCTCCCAACCATCCATTACGGTGGCCCGGAGCAGTGCAAACACGGAATCGAAACGTCGGGGGTCGTTACCAAAGAAGCCTTCCCTCCCCCTAATTGCTTTTCCTAAAAGGATCGGGTTCCTCGGACTGGAAAAATTGAATGAGACCGCCTGAGTACCTGTTTATGTTTAGTATTGCTCTTCCATTAGGCGAAGGGGACCCTCTGCATATAGGCTGCTTCCGTGAACCCATTGTCTTGGAGGAATGGATGGGGTTATTGTAAAGCCGAGGGGCGAGTGTGTGGGCCTACAAATGTAATTGGTCTTCCTTTACCTCCTCAACTACATTGGAAGAAGTATGGCAATCAGATACAATTTTCTTTTCGTTATTCAATTCACTTGAATATTTGCATTCATCCACCTTTAAAAAAATCGATCAAAGGAGATAATCGAGTCTTTGCCATCAACATTGACGCTAAATTCATCTTTTCTCAATACATTAATCAAAAGATTAGACCATTTGTCTAGTAAGTGTTGAAGTACCTAGAAACGTCGAGCAGTTTTTTGTCGTTTCCGTCTTATATGCGGGTTTCAAATATGATGTTTGTCCTGGTACTTTTGTTAGACAGAGACAAGGGGAATATTATTTAAGGATACTACAACACAAGAAGTCGGATTTAATTTAAGGATACTACAACCCTAGACGATGTTTTTGATGTCAGAAGTCGGTTTCATTCAACTCTGTCTTCCGCAGCCCATATTAAGTTTAAAAGATTACTAACTGCTAGATTCAATGCATAGCAAGGTATCTGATGGGATTTATTGGAATTTATTTTTATACTCCTGTTTGGACATATTCTCCGAGTTTCCTGATATGAGACAATGGGTCAGCAATAATATCTAGCAAACATGTGTGTCGTCGGTACACGTTTTAATGTGAGTGCCAGAATGGGTTGGAAATGTCAGCCATAAGTCCTTTTGTAATTTTTTTTTAGAAGATCTTGAAATTAATTTTCATTTCAATTTTCGGTTTCTATAAGCCATATTTAAATATTTACATGAACAACATAGCAATACATATGATATACATACGTCATATTTTTATATATTTGATTCCATCTATCTATATATAAGACGGCAAGGACAAGATTCCTGGGAGTGGAGGGCATAAGAGCGGCCTAGCCCTGAGCCCAATTCTCGTTGCCTCTACAATTCATTGTTTATTCGCCTCGCCTTCCCTCCCAATCTATCATTCACGTCGTTTCTCTTGTCTCCGTTCGACGGAATTTATCGCAAACTTTGGATTTCTCTCTCTCCCTCTCCTATTACTGATTCCTTTCAACACTTGTGTACTTTCTCAAGCGTGAGGCGAAATATTTTTGTAGCTGAGCAAGCAATAAATAAATTTCGAGCAACATAATTTAATGTAAGAAAAAGGAATTACCAATTTTCATTTCTTTTTTCATCCCTTCATGTACTGATGTTTTCTAAAGACAAAAAAAAAATAAAATAAAAAAAGTAGACGACATAAGGAGTAATTATAAAAATAACGTTTTTTACGAACAAGGTATATTTAAAATTATTTAGAGAAAACTAAATATTTTTATTCCTATCTCTCTGTGATATAAGTATATATTTATTTAATCCTTAATCTGAACTAGACATGGCATATAAGCGCTTGTAGAAAACACAGTCTTCTCATGGCTCATCACTAATATGCTTATACGTTTGTTCCTTCGCTTTATTAATACAATCGCGGTAATAGAAATTGCATCACCCAGTGAAAGTTTTATCAAATTTTATTTTATTTACCAGATTGCTATTGCAAGATCTCCAGATATTTCTTCGCAAGTTATGAAACGATATTCTAAAAACAATCCCATCATTAAGCAGTTAAATTGTCTGTTTCTTCTCCTCCCAGTATCTTTCTTAAGCTCCAGAATGCCATTTTCTTTTTTTTTTTTATTAATGGCACCTTATCATCGTTACTATGTTCCGTGACATCCCAGTGATGTGGCTGAGAGAGAAGAGCTGGGATCTCCTGGATTCTCACCTTATCCTCAATACGTAGACCAAAGTGTCCGACTCGGAGCTCTCCGGCTGACTGTAAATATTATTTAAATATGTATGAATGTGTTTTTATTTAATGTTTCATTTATCCTGTCATACTATGTTCCTTTTCTTTTCTTTTGTTATAATTTTCTATGGTTTCCGTTTTATTGTATATATAGTATGATTGTGTTTCATACATCCCAAATACTCAATACCCTTAATTGAGATAAAATATATTTTGTTTCCCAATATTTTTTTTTCTTTCTTTATACTTGTCACACTTGCCAAACAATTGACAATAACCAGATGTGATCTCATCGTAAAGAAAGATGGCATTTAAGGCATGAAGAAGATTATTACCCATAGTCTTGGTCTACTTCATAGTTTAGGAGATCTCTTATTCAGCTCATCTATAGTCGTCTCATGACGGGCATGTCAGCTGTGGCCATGTCGTTGATAAGTCCGTTGTGATGTCCGTGCAGTTTAAGATGAAATTGGGAGTAGAGAGTACGTATGTGTTGATCGATAGTTGGTTGTAGAAAGTCAGTATGTTAAGTTTTCTTTGTTTACGTACCAGGGAGCTGCTGTTATTAGTCTTAAAATTTTGGATCGAAATGATCTTAGTTTTTGTAAGTGCCTCTTTTTTGCAGAAACGCAAATTTGTGAGGCATATGTCCATATGGGTTTGAGTAGGTAAGTGTACGTATTTAGTTATTGTCCGATTTTCAATTTTGATTTGGAAAAAAGAGAGTACAGTATATTCAGTCGTTTTTTTCAAATTCTTTCGTTTCATTTTGACATTTCTCAATGAAATAAGTTATAAAACCAAAACAATTTCCGGGAAAATTCCTTTGCTTCATGTAACGTCACAATTTTAATGTGTTTTTTATCGAGAACGGTATTTCACACGGGTCATAATTATATCTTTTATGCTGGCATTCTTAGCTTCAATTCAAACTGAACTGAGAAACATTGCTAAAGTTTTCTTGTAACCGTAATAAATAAATAAAATATTGAATGAATTCAACGTTATCAGCATAATAGTCAGAAGAAATAGGCGATGCGATTTCTATAACCACGGCTGTAGTGTCTGATAACAAAGTCGAGGGACTAATATTGAATCTCGGGGGAATTCCCGCACAACATTTTTTCTTTTTTTTTTTCTTTAGTATATATTTGTACGCTGCTGGAGACCTATTATTTACATTTATAGCTAAATGCCTCTAGGTGGGCGGGGTAGCCGAATGGACTAAAGCGTGTGCACTGCACCGCCGTTGCCTGGCAACCTGACATACGAATCAAAGATATAAAAATCACGAGTTCGCTTCCCGGTACCGGGGGAGTTTTTGGGGGCGGGGTGGCCGAATAGGCTAAAGCATGTGTAACAGCACCGCTAGTTGCCTGGCAACCGGATAACAGAGATTTGAGATGATATAAAAAGTACGAGTTCGCGTCCCGGTGCCGGAGGGGATTTTAACTTTCCCGCCCTCACCCCCCGGCCCGGGAAAATCCCGTATAGCCTAAAAGGCGAGGTAGGGAAGAACAAAAAAAAAAAAGAAAAGCTAAATGCCTCTATGGTTATTTAAGATGTCCATGTTACAGATTGTGTTATTATTCAATAAATAAATAATTAAAAAAAAGTTATTTAAAAATTATACAAAATCATAACGATTTTTTAAAAGTCATTTATAAAGGTAAATTATAAGTCATTAATTTATTATTAATTTTTCATTGTTAATTAAAAAAACTGTACCACTACAACCCATGAAGGGTCTGTGGTTCAGCACTATTTAGGGAAAGTACTGTTTCTAGGTCAACGGTTGTGCAAGGAGGTGATTTGACCGAGATCACGCTCAACCGCCAGGTTTTCCCCCTTAATTAATTATTTAATTAAGGGTACCCACTTTAGAGAGGCTGGATGTGCCCGAGGAGGGAATCCCAACCCAGGGTCGCCCCACGGCCAATGAAACAGATAAATAAATTTTCTGCCATGAGCCGGGGTTCGAACCTGGGACCTTTGCATTGAAAGCTCAGTGCCCTACCACTGAGCTACCCCACTCCTTTTTCATTGTTAATTATAAATTATAAATTAGTGAAAATATGCCGAATTCTAAATGTTTAACCGAATATACCAAATTCAGTACTGACCTAACAATAATAATTTAATATTATCTAGCTGAGGCTAAATAGACTTCTCCTCAACTCAACAATTCCACTGAGTAGTCTCAGATAACAGCTGACGTGCTGAGTTGCCAACAGATCTTCGGATCAGATATCCCGACCTCTGAGGTGGAGGGCAGCGAAGTCAGCACTGCGGTTTGGTCCGTCTGTCATCGGCTTACTCGGCGAGCTGTATTTGTCAGCCTTGCTTCAACTGTGGGTCTGGCCTTAAATGGAGCCTTGGATTTATTTAAGGCAATCATTTCTTTTTTAATTGGAACGATCTTTGTTCTCGACCCTTAAAAAAAGTCTTAATTGCCTTTACTGAGAAGTGAATGAAAAATAATTAAACAGGAACTGAGGTTGAAAAATGTTAAAGAAAAAAAAATATACTCCGAGAAATGTAATTTCATTTCACATCAAAAGAAAATAAATAACCTTGGATTTTTTTTTTTTTTATGACAAAATCAATTTAAGTTGATGTTATTCATACAAGTAGGGCAAGGGGAGGATCCTGTTTTAGAAATATCCCAGGAGCTGAGGAAGAGTTATTAGTATTGCTGGTACTGGTACTTGTGGGCATCTAGTCCAACACTTGGACCTTGAGGTTGCCGCCGCGTACTTATTACCATGATAGTACAGTGAGGTTTTATTTCCCGATGTCGCACAGTGGGGTTGATAGCCGATAGAGGAGGAAAAAATTAATTGAGCATAATTTTCGAATAAAAATCACGTATTTGTCACAAATAAAAACAAAATAATTTTTAAAAAAATCATAAATCCTAATAATTAATAAAAAAACTAACAATAATATAAATAAAAATTAAACTAGTATGAAAGTATTCAAATCGATTTAATCTATTTTCTTAACATTGTAATAAACATCACTAGAAAACTCATTTTCTGACTGAAGTCCCTCATAATCGGTCCATAACAGTAATTTAAATTTCTCTTTTATTATCCTCGTGTTTTTTTTTCTTTCTTGTATACACACTCTGTAAATATTTTACCACTTAAAAAATCCATAACCCCGTAAAAATGTGCTCTATCAAAATTTAGTCCGGACAACTTTTTGTTGGTTCTTTTTAGGTACTCATGCTATATTAGTTCCTTTACTTTCAGCTCAGTTTATTAGAAGCAATCAGAAAAATATTATTTGAGCTCCTTGTTTCCCAGAAACCTCGAGAAGACTGGTGGTTATTATCGGTTCTAAAAAATATTATTCTGTTGAGAAATATTTCTCTAAAAAATAAAATCATTTTCCCAGCAATTTTTTTTTTTTTGTATGTAAACAGCTCTAAATTGTTCTTGAAATCGGAATTATATATAACTCATAATGTTTTTATAAGATTAAAAAATTTGAATCCAGTACATTTGTTTACGTTTCCTGAAATAATTAATCAAAACAGTGCTTAGCGCAAAGCTGTACAAAATTTTATGATTATTTTTTGAAGTATAAAAAAAACTTCACTAATTTTATTTTTGATAGAGCTAAACTTTGAAATAGAGTTTTGTGATTTTAACCTTATTCACAATTGAAATAAACATTAATGCATCAAAACAACCTCAATATTTCTATATTTCAAAAATAGTCATACTAATTGTACAATCTCTTGTTTTCATTGTGAGAAAGTTATCAAATTATTCAGTGATTTAATTTAATGAAATTTTGGTTTATGTATTTTTGAAATAAATCCTCCCTCTATGATTATAGAATCCTTCATCGAATATTTCCGATTGTCCAATTATATGATAACTGCCTGACATAGCAGACACAAGGAAGAAAACCTGTAGTATTCCAACCTACACAAATCAACTTCCACAAAAAAAAAAATATAATAAAATAATTATCTAATGCTTTAAAAAATATATATGTTAGTTATTTTTCATTACTATTCTTATATTTCTAGTTTATTATATACCGATCGATTTTTTTCGGAAAATTAAGAAAAATATTTTACATTATTATATGCATTATATACAGTATTATACATAATCATAAATAGTATCAAATTAATTATAATAAACCTTACATTTAAAAATATACTACTAAAATGGGCAAATCAATTTTCGGTATGTAAAACCAAGTTAAATTTATTTTTAATGTTGTTCAAAACTCTTAAATACGAACTATTATGGAAATAAAAGAAATACAAATTTTTCTTGGAGCTTCTTTTCCCCGACGGTTAACAAAAGTATTCATAACTCCTCCAGAGTTAAAATAATTATTTAAAATTATTTTTTCTGGGCTCCTGAGGCCCATTGGAAGGAACGCGGAAATGTTTCTCATGCTTATTGATGAAGAATGACAAAAAAAAAGAAAGAAAAAAGGTTAAATCGGTAACCGGCTTACTGCAACTCCCCATTGTAAGTTAAAATGATAAAAATATTAGAAAAATATAACATTTATAAACTTAATAATAACCTTCAATATTTAATTTCTCTTTCCTTAACCGTAAGACATAATAAGGAAAACTTTCAACAAAAGCCTGAATTAATTCTTGGGAACTGTAAAGAGAAGCCTGATATGAAAACCTGAAAATAAAAATCCAAAAAAATGTTTTTGAACCGCGACTAAAGAGAAAAAATTGAATTTTTTTCCAGCCCACATTTCCTGTATTTGTTATGACATAACACCACTGCTATTTTTGTTCCCGGTATATAATATATATATACCGATATATAATATATATATCTATATATCTATCTATATATATCTATATATCTATCTATATATCTATATATAATATATATATATATATATATATATATTCATTTAATAAAAAAGTTCTTAAAGTTTTAACAAATACATCAATAATCCAGGACTATTTATTTCTATTTCTAAAATTGTATAGTGTTACATTAAAACATGCCATTAGAGAGGCGATTACATACCGAAAAAGGTTTGAACCTGGGTGGAACATAAGCGAAGACATGTAAACAATAAAACTATATCTACAACAGCATTGATGAAAGCCGGTAAAGAACTAGGACTCGAAAATATATGGTTAGCTGCAACTGCGACATTTTCGAAGATATTGATATAATTAACCAGGTTATACGATAACTACGAAAAAAAAATTGGAGAGGGGATTAAGGTTAGGCTGAAGGCGAGAAATACTTGTTGTTTTTCTTTGCCATAACGACGTAGCTCTCGTCTCCTGCTCCGGAACTTAAAAATTAGAATTCACAAAACCATTATCCTTTCTACTGTTCTTTATGGATGCAAAACGTGGTCAGCTTACATTAAGGGATGAGCAACGTCTTAAAGTTTTTGAAAATAAAGTATTGCGCGGAATATTCGTACCGAAAAAGTACGAATCACACGAAGAATTAAGGCTGTTACACAAGGCCAAATTGCGTGAACTATATCCAGTTAATATAATTAAGATGATTAAGTTTTATTAATTAAGTAAACTGTTTATATTAGGTTTTAAGCTCTAGTGATCGTACCAAATGTTTTATCGGATTATGATAATGGGTTTCTCAATGTTTTAAGAATTATATTTAGGTTATTTGCCAAAGCTTAAAATTTGAATATGTTTTTAAGTTTTTATACAGTTTTTTTTTATTTATATGTACATATAGGTATTTGGTGAAAATTCAGCTCCAATATTTAAGTTCGTTTACATTAATAAAAAGGTCCAAATATATATGAGTAATTTTCTATACAAATACGACCCATTTCTTGTGAATTAAAGATTTCTCTTTATTCCAACGCCGTAGAATCACGAACGGATGAACATTACAAGAGCGTTAATTTTTTGTATAAATATTAACTGCTCATGTTTAATAAATATAAAGGATACGAATGAAATGTTTTGACGAAGTACATGGAAAAATATTCCTGGGTATATTTCACCTGATTCCAGGCAGTTTTTTTTTTTCAAGCCGTGTTATTTTCTCTGCCCTCTTCCAACTTCCTCCTCGTGAAATATTCATAAACATAGGGTTCGCTCTCATCAATTTTTATATCTGCTTTATATTCTTTGGATCCTTGCTTTAATGGGATAGAATGCCGACTTGTATTGTTTTCAATCACTTCTTGTGTTTGTTTTCGTTGGAAATGAAGTTCTCTTTGAAAGTACAGCTGCCAATCTACTGTACTTTATGTAAAAAAAAATTCCAAACTCTTAAGTTCCACATGATTAAATAAGTTTTTTTTTTAAAAATGAATTCACACCGTTTGTTCATTCAAAAAATATTAGAGAGATGTGATTATGATTGAAGATTTAAAAAATTTCGCAAGTCATGTTTATATTACTCGAAATTGGTTAGGATACAAAAATAAAAAATAGGTAAATAAATGTAGTTTATTTACCTGCCCATCCCTGCCTTCCAGCTGCACTCATTCCGCAGAGATGATATATCGTAGAATTATGTATGTGCCATCTCTGCTATTAAACATAAAAGATTTCTAGCATTTCTAATAAAACACTGTTCTCTACTTCGGGTCTTCAGATCGAGGATAGTTACGTCAGTCTGGCGGTCTTTAAGAAGCCGATGATATTATTTCAAGATTGACGTGGGCCTGACCCAGAGCAGTTTTTCATCCGCGCACAAAATTTATGTAGTTCTGCTCCGTGACTAGTTGAGGAAACTCATTCTAGGTGGTGGCTAAATAAATGTAGTTTATTTACCTGCCCATCCCTGCCTTCCAGCTGCACTCATTCCGCAGAGATGATATATCGTAGAATTATGTATATGCCATCTCTGCTATTAAACATAAAAGATGTCTAGCACTTCTAATAAAACACTGTTCTCTACTTCAGGTCTTCAGGTCGAAGATAGTTCCGTCAGTCTGGCGGTCTTTCAGAAGTCGATGATATTATTTCAAGATTGAAGTGTGCCTGGCGCAAAGAAGTTTTTCATCCGTGCACAAAATCTATGTAGTTTTACTCCGTGACTAGTTGAGGAAACTCGCTATATGTGGGGGCTAAATAAATGTAGTTAGTGGCAAGGGGGTAAACATATAAAATAAGTTCTAATACTAACAAGAGTAATTATATAGTGCTTTTTATTAAAATTGTTATAACAGCCTTTTGCTAAAATAAGCTAAAGAAAAATAGTTAGAAAGTCAATTTTCATAAGCTTCGACATTAATAAATGAAGGAAGAGGCACATGGTTATTGTTTAAAAAACTCGTACCTCCCACCTCTATCCTCCTCCTCATCGAACTGGTGCGTTTCAAGTCATTTGACAAATCATTTGCAATTCAAGCCGCCTCCCCCTGGAATTCTATCCCTGCAGATATTCGACAAGCACAATCAGTTTTCTCTTTCAAACCTTTCCTCTTTAAACACCTACTCCTTTCCCAATCCGACTAATTACGAAATATATACCCAAAAGAGCTATATGAAGAACGCCCAGAAACTATTTCTGTTATTTTAGTTTCCTTTGAATGTCTTATATATATATATGCTTTCCTTGTATCTTCTGTATTTTGACTTTAAATAACTATTATTGTGTATATTTAATTTATTTATGACCACACATACATTTATTATGTATTTATAATTTATAATTTCTAAAGAGACATCAGTCCCAGATTAATAAAATATATTTTCATTTAATTTCATTGTTTGCATGTGTATAGATATTTTACAGTGATTTTTTTTTTATAGTTCCTATATATCTTTTGATTGTGCTGTAATGGTTTATGTATAAAGTGTTTATGTTTTATGTTTATGGTTTATGTTTTCTGTCCTCACGATAGCAGGGATTGGTGAAACGTTGATTGGTGATTTATTTACAGGAATATAAGATACTTAATTCCTCAAATTTTATCCTATAATTACGGTACATGACGTTTTTAATATTCAAATACATTCAAATTTAAATGTGCTTCTCCTTCTCAAACAAGTCAGTTTTATTACTTTCATCAAACCATCTACAGGTCGTGAACAGTTCGTTGATAGGCACAGATAAATATCTGATTAAAAATAAAATGTCGAATCAATTTTCAGTCGTAAAGCTGTTAATTTATTTAACACATGATTTGTTCGGACCTTTATACAATAACATTTGTATAATTTTTTTTATTTATATTAACAAGACCGGTATTGTTTTATTATTATTTGCTATGGGACTCAGCTCTTCATACAAATAATACCCTTTTGTACTTTACCAAAGTGGAAAACCTGATATTCAAGAAAGAAAAGATAAACAGATAAGGCAACAAGTTTGAGAGAGAAAAGATCTAAGATTCAAAATATATCTATTTTTCTAAACTTGTAAAATACAAGAATTCATAAGATGAGTTATTTGAACTGACATTTGACAAATTATTTGACTATACTTAGTGAAATTCGATAATGTATTGGTCTATAAATTTTTTCAAGAATACGTTTGTAAATCCATCCTTTGAAAATTGGTTAAAAAATGATTATTATTTGGTCTTTCTTAATTTAAAAATAACAGAAAACATATATAATTCTTAGATTTGGATATCATGGAGCAAGCTTGGTTCTATGCTGTAGTAGTCCAATCGACAGGCATATAATCACGTACCATAATTTCAGTGAAATTTTTTGAGAACGTGTGGATTAGTATCTAGATGCTTACGTTTATTTTTTTTTATCTTTTTCTTTTTTATCAAATTCTCTAATTTCTCCTATATATGCTTAAATATATAGGTTAAAAACTCGTAAGATTGGGTTTAAAGTTAATTCCTGGTGTGAAAATCGTAAAGTATAAATTCTATTAAGTTCCGTAAGCTATATAGTTATATACTTAGTTGTCTTAAGTTACTTAGTATCTTGTTTAAAAATCTTGTTTTGTAGGATTTATTTGCAAATGAAAAATCATTGGTCATTAAATAAAGGTAATTATAAATAAAATAAAAATGGTGGGGAATCTACAGTGAACTTCCTTGGTAGGATTTTTTTTTTTTTGTCATTTATGTTAAATTAAAGTTATTTAATTTTAAATAATTCTTGATGCTATAATTCATCAGTTTTTTTTAACGATTTCTGGTAACAGAAGGATATGTATTAATCTTGTAAACTAGTAATTTAATGACAAACTATTCACATTCTATATTTTGAAAATATTATTCTATGACGGTACCATGAATTTAATTATAGCTGCAAACACTCCCTTAAATTTTTTTATTACATTAATGAAATCTTAGTGAAAATTCTGATACTATTTTAATTGTAATTTGGAAATCTACAGTTATATTTTAAAATATATAGGTCTTCATTTTTCTTTATAAAATAAAGTACAAGAGTTCTGAAATCCAGAGAGAAATTCTCTCATCATACTCCAAATTTAGTTTGGCACTTTTTGATTGAATATGATTTAATAAATTTATAAAATTCGGAAATGTTGGTAAAAATTATGAGTTTCAGTACGAGTAAGTGGGATAGATTATTGAAAATAAAACTAAGAACTAAATATTTGTTCATTGTGATTATTATTTATTAGTTTATTTAAATATAATTTGCTACAGGGAATAAACAATAATTATTAGTAAAAAGCTTAATATTGTTCATTAAAAGATCGAATAATGATATAAGTTTAGAAAAAAAGAGTAATTCATGTTCGGAAAGTAAATCTGATAAAACAGACATTCTAAATAATTTAATTATTCAAGTTCATTCCCTCTATGCCGAGATAGAAGAGACTCTTTCCGTAGTAGCCTTTGTTCGAGAAGGCTCATCTAATCTGGTCTCTAATTTAATGAAAGGACTTGTTGTGTTGCAAAAGACGGTTCTTCCTTTCATCTTAGAAGGCACTGAATCCAACGCCAAATGGAATGAGAATGGAAGAGAATGTAGGTCTTTCCATTCCCACAGTGGCGGTACCAGGAATACTAATAATTAACAAAATATGGATATTTAATTAGTAAAATTAACAAATATTCAATTTGACATGAGATACTCAACTTTTTTTTCAGTCAAAATTGGTATCGATTTTATACATTCCGTTATGTATTAAAGGTCTTCTGTACATGACGTATAGTAAATGAGCTAATAATGAACCCTGAAATATTCCTGCCAAGACAGGTCGAATAGAAGAAATTTCGAACACTGCCGGATATGAGAAAATTCTACCGAAAAAAGTATTGAAGCGTGATATAATTTGGAGTTCCTATAGGAGAGCTAAATTGATTCACACTGTTCTTCCCACATCTTCAATATGTTTCAGGATTAATTCAGGTGTTTCAGGATTAATTGGTCAAACTGCAAAAATGAACTAAGGACCTCAATACAAGAAAAAAATTTTCTCTAAAGGTATGTCCGCAAACGCTTTCCTTAGAAGTCATTAATACATAAAATTTTCATTGTTATGAATAATTTACGTCATATTAAGTAAATAAAACTTATTTCTTTGTTTCAACTACTTCATTAATTAAACGTAAACATTAAATTCATATTAAATGTTGTTGGACAGACCCGACATCTTTCTTCAACAGCAGCGGTTGCAGAACGGCACTGAATTTCTGTTATTATTTCACAAGATTCAATTATTCTTCTTCGTAAGGAATTAAGGTTATTGACAGGACTTGCATAGACTTTTTGTTTAATATCATCCTCCCCCCCCAAAAAAACTAGTGGTGTCAGCTCCGGAGAGCGTGCACACCAAGCCACTGGTCCTGCACGGCTAATTCATTGATTGCGATAATTATCATTTAATTTGAATAATTAACATTAATGTTTGAATTTAATTATTAAAATAGTTAGAACAAATAAGTAGGTTTTATTTATTTCATATTACGTACATAATTCATAACAACGAAAATCTTTAGGTGTCAATATCTCATAAGCAAAGCGTTTGCAGACATAGCTTCAGACGAAATCTTTTTATTGTTTTGAGGTCCTTAGTTTATTTTCGCAGTCTGACCACTTAAGCCTGAAACACTCTGTATACAGTGTCCATTTATGATGTAATATGTAATACTACTTTAATGCTAATGAATATACTATTCAGCAGAAAAAAACAAAACATTTTTCATTTTTTCAATTTAAAATAGTAAGAATATTTATAGAAATTGCTTTTTACGTAAACAAAAAAAAATACATAAATAAATTTAGGCTCTTATCAAAAATATGACGACAGCTACACTCTATTATTTTCCCTTTGATGATAGACTACATGTTCCATTAGTCTGATAGACATGGATACGGTTGACGTGTATACAACCACGTGCAGACGGCTACATAGGAGCTTGATGAGCCATTTCCTTCCTAGAATTTCTATAATCTATTTTATTTTCTGGTACTGCTTGTTCGTTGATTTTCAACATGTTATGATAAGAGGAGGGAGAGGGAGAAAGAAGTTTGAATTTAAATATGAAAAAAAAATTATTAATCATAATAATCATAGTAATTTAACTTGCGTTCAAATCCCGGCGTCGGGAGGCTTAAACTCTGATATAAATCATCCGCACTCACCTCTGACCCAGGAAAAACTCCGTATAGCCTAAAAGAAAGTGGAGGAAAAAAAATACTTTGTGTTTGTTAACCAGTTTTCTACTTATCTTTGTTTTATTTAATAGCTATATAAGAGCTGTCGTGTAAATTTGGAAACAATGTATATAAATAAAAATAAAAATGATCGTTGGTTTAAAACCGCTCATCTCTGAAACTTCTTCACCAATCGCTTTCACATGTTGATATAATGATTATAAGGAATTCATTTATTCCATTGTTCTGTATATTGTCTATCGTTTTGAGCCAAAACAGCTGTAATAATTCTAATGAAACTTGGCTCTTCTCTTTGAAGACGTTTTAATTTATTTACATAAATAATTTCCCCTTGATTGGTAAACAAATTAAGGATACATTCAGAATTTTACTTGGGAATAACTCGTAAAGTACTAAAATTTTACAGGAATGTTTTGTGTATTAAGTATTCATAAAACTGTATGTTCTCAAATATGCAATAAAAAATGTATAATAGTATAAAAATAAAATGTTCGAAACATGAAAATTCATATCTGTTTTCCTCAAATAATGGTTATGGTCCGATTTAGACCACTCGAAGAACACCAGTTTAATTTATATAGAAAAAGAAATCCTTTTTTTGACAATTTTTTTATGTTAAATTCATCTTTTCATTAATTTGTTCGCGTATAGTTATGTATTATATTAATCTATAGGGAAAAAATGAAAAAAAAAAAATGTTTCATCCAATTTCTTGGTCGTTAAAATGACAATACACCACTAAGTATAGGAGAGAGGTCATCGTATCCGAGGGTATTGAACCAGTTGGAAGGGGTTAAGTACCTTTGCCGGGTTGGCACCATCAAAACCACATTGTTAGGGAAGACCCACATCGTCACCATTGCTTAGATTTAACAGGTTCTTACTTGTTTCATGTTATTGCGTCGCTTCTCCAACTTTGTACGAAGCCTCTGAAATGTGCTTTACAATATTCTCAGTTCAATGGTTATCTATTGTAACTTCTCTTTCAAGTTTTTATGTAAGATTATGCGAGAATATATTTTTTTTAAACTTTATTTCTCAACTCTCTGTTTTTTTTTTCAACTCTGTTAGGAATATCAACAATGTTTTTTTTTTGTATATCAAAAAATATATTTGCACCTGTCAACTTATTGTTGACAATCAGCAAATGTGATGGCGATGATATATGACATAACAGGCATGGGAAAGGAAAGTACTCAGCAATACCTCTTCCCTAACTTGTTCCAATTACTTAGGTTGTCTTAGGAAGGAGATCCCTCATCCACAGTGCCTTTTTAGTCTCCTCCTCGTTTTCTGAGGTATGTCAGCTGTGGTCATGTCTCTTATAACTGTGTTATTATGTCCATTTAAATTTGTGTAAAATCGTTGATAAAGGGACGTTATATGTTGGTCAACTGTTGGAAAGTGGAGGTCAGTATGTAGAGTTTTGTAAGCCACGTACCAAGGTGCTTTTGTTAGGAGTCACAATAATTTTGATTGGAACGTTTGAAGTTTTTGTAGGTGGGTCTTTTTTGCGATACCGTATATTTGTGATGAATACGTCCGTATGGGTTTAAGTAAGTATGTATATGTATTCAGTTTCTGTTTTTTTTAATTTTTAAAAACAGTACATATATTGTGAACGTGATCTTAACTCCCAATAACCATTGCCCAAGTGAGAAAATGCTATATTATTCAATAAATAACAATGAAAATGTATGAAAAACCGGGTAAAGAATTATTCCTTTAAACAATAGCGATACCTTTAATATTAATTTATTGATAATGAAGAGTAAATAATTTAGTTAGTTTCTTTTATGACTTAATTTTTTATGTGGCAAGCATTTATGTTAGTTATAAGCCCTTCGCGAAGCATAATGTAGGTTGTAAATAATGTATTTAATAACAACAAATAATGTAATAAAATATATTATGCGTCGACTCTGTTTAATGAAACCCATCTTCATGATGTCATACCGTTCAATTTTCACAACCAAAATCACAATCTTTCTTTCCATCTGAGTACTCTAATCGATAATTTATAATAGCTGACAGCACCACAAAACGATGAAGGATTTTTGAGCAAGAAATGTTATGAGAGAAATGACCTTCGTTTCGCAAATGAAGCAATGATATAAGAATACTAGGAAGCAATAATGACAGGTCTGATAATAAAACAGACATTGAGTGCCTTATTAATTAGTATTGATAAACAAAGACACTAAAATGCTTGAATCATCTCTTGCTTCGTTTATCTGAGAGACAAATACTTGTAAAATATTGTCTATATTTGAGAAGCTCGACGGAATGAAATCAAACCGTTCAATTTCAATATTGATTTGGTAGAAGAATAGACAGACACGTTTTAATTCATGTTAAAATTTAATATGAAGACAACTAAATGATATATATATAGAATTTCAATGGAAATCACGGGCAAATAAAAAAAAAAAAAAAATAACTGTATCTAGTTCTCTATGTTTGGGTAAAGCGAAAGAAGTTATTATTATACGCCGATGAATTTATGTTATATCTTGTTGTTTTTTTTTTTGTGTTACCACCTCTGAGGAAAGGTGGTAAGTCAATGAAATAGTATTAATATTTAATGTATTTAACTTAGTTTAATTTTTAAGCAGTATAACAGTAAGAACTGTTGTATTGATTTAAAACCATTTTGTCAACAGTGAGCTTCGTTAAAAAAAAAAAAAAAAAGTGTCTACCACTCCCTTCTTCACCAGTAAATATTAAAATAATGGCGTAACTTATAGGTCATATATAGGATAAATAAGAATATATATATATATATATATATATATATATATATATATATATATATATATATATATATATATATATATACAATGATAAGTGTTGTTTTTCCAGAACTGAAGAGGATCCCATTATTTATGTTAAAAACAGGGATCGAAACGTTTTTGAAAAATGGAATAAACAGAAGTTGTTTTAAGTCATCTAAGTGTTCATGACCTATTATCCGATTATAATACTTATCTTAAGTTATATATATATATGTATGTATACACCTTAATCTGAATTAATCCCTGAAATATTCCTGCCAAGACTGGTCGAATAGAAGAAATTTCGAACACCGCCGGATATGAGAAAATTATTCCGAAAAAAGTATTGAAGCGTGATATAATATAATTTGGAGTTCCTATACGAGAGCTAAATTGATTCACACTGTTCTTCCCACATCTTCAATATGTTTCAGGATTAATTCAGGTGTTTCAGGATTAATTGGTCAAACTGCAAAAATGAACTAAGGACCTCAATACAAGAAAAAAATTTTCTCTAAAGGTATGTCCGCAAACGCTTTCCTTAGAAGTCATTAATACATAAAATTTTCATTGTTATGAATAATTTACGTCATATTAAGTAAATAAAACTTATTTCTTTGTTTCAACTACTTCATTAATTAAACGTAAACATTAAATTCATATTAAATGTTGTTGGACAGACCCGACATCTTTCTTCAACAGCAGCGGTTGCAGAACGGCACTGAATTTCTGTTATTATTTCACAAGATTCAATTATTCTTCTTCGTAAGGAATTAAGGTTATTGACAGGACTTGCATAGACTTTTTGTTTAATATCATCCTCCCCCCCCAAAAAAACTAGTGGTGTCAGCTCCGGAGAGCGTGCACACCAAGCCACTGGTCCTGCACGGCTAATTCATTGATTGCGATAATTATCATTTAATTTGAATAATTAACATTAATGTTTGAATTTAATTATTAAAATAGTTAGAACAAATAAGTAGGTTTTATTTATTTCATATTACGTACATAATTCATAACAACGAAAATCTTTAGGTGTCAATATCTCATAAGCAAAGCGTTTGCAGACATAGCTTCAGACGAAATCTTTTTATTGTTTTGAGGTCCTTAGTTTATTTTCGCAGTCTGACCACTTAAGCCTGAAACACTCTGTATACAGTGTCCATTTATGATGTAATATGTAATACTACTTTAATGCTAATGAATATACTATTCAGCAGAAAAAAACAAAACATTTTTCATTTTTTCAATTTAAAATAGTAAGAATATTTATAGAAATTGCTTTTTACGTAAACAAAAAAAAATACATAAATAAATTTAGGCTCTTATCAAAAATATGACGACAGCTACACTCTATTATTTTCCCTTTGATGATAGACTACATGTTCCATTAGTCTGATAGACATGGATACGGTTGACGTGTATACAACCACGTGCAGACGGCTACATAGGAGCTTGATGAGCCATTTCCTTCCTAGAATTTCTATAATCTATTTTATTTTCTGGTACTGCTTGTTCGTTGATTTTCAACATGTTATGATAAGAGGAGGGAGAGGGAGAAAGAAGTTTGAATTTAAATATGAAAAAAAAATTATTAATCATAATAATCATAGTAATTTAACTTGCGTTCAAATCCCGGCGTCGGGAGGCTTAAACTCTGATATAAATCATCCGCACTCACCTCTGACCCAGGAAAAACTCCGTATAGCCTAAAAGAAAGTGGAGGAAAAAAAATACTTTGTGTTTGTTAACCAGTTTTCTACTTATCTTTGTTTTATTTAATAGCTATATAAGAGCTGTCGTGTAAATTTGGAAACAATGTATATAAATAAAAATAAAAATGATCGTTGGTTTAAAACCGCTCATCTCTGAAACTTCTTCACCAATCGCTTTCACATGTTGATATAATGATTATAAGGAATTCATTTATTCCATTGTTCTGTATATTGTCTATCGTTTTGAGCCAAAACAGCTGTAATAATTCTAATGAAACTTGGCTCTTCTCTTTGAAGACGTTTTAATTTATTTACATAAATAATTTCCCCTTGATTGGTAAACAAATTAAGGATACATTCAGAATTTTACTTGGGAATAACTCGTAAAGTACTAAAATTTTACAGGAATGTTTTGTGTATTAAGTATTCATAAAACTGTATGTTCTCAAATATGCAATAAAAAATGTATAATAGTATAAAAATAAAATGTTCGAAACATGAAAATTCATATCTGTTTTCCTCAAATAATGGTTATGGTCCGATTTAGACCACTCGAAGAACACCAGTTTAATTTATATAGAAAAAGAAATCCTTTTTTTGACAATTTTTTTATGTTAAATTCATCTTTTCATTAATTTGTTCGCGTATAGTTATGTATTATATTAATCTATAGGGAAAAAATGAAAAAAAAAAAATGTTTCATCCAATTTCTTGGTCGTTAAAATGACAATACACCACTAAGTATAGGAGAGAGGTCATCGTATCCGAGGGTATTGAACCAGTTGGAAGGGGTTAAGTACCTTTGCCGGGTTGGCACCATCAAAACCACATTGTTAGGGAAGACCCACATCGTCACCATTGCTTAGATTTAACAGGTTCTTACTTGTTTCATGTTATTGCGTCGCTTCTCCAACTTTGTACGAAGCCTCTGAAATGTGCTTTACAATATTCTCAGTTCAATGGTTATCTATTGTAACTTCTCTTTCAAG
Source organism: Nezara viridula (assembly GCA_928085145.1). Taxonomy (NCBI): domain Eukaryota; kingdom Metazoa; phylum Arthropoda; class Insecta; order Hemiptera; family Pentatomidae; genus Nezara; species Nezara viridula. The sequence continues at coordinate 35,756,983 of OV725080.1, read as the reverse complement.
TTTTTATGTAAGATTATGCGAGAATATATTTTTTTTAAACTTTATTTCTCAACTCTCTGTTTTTTTTTTCAACTCTGTTAGAAATATCAACAATAATTTTTTTTTTGTATATCAAAAAATATATTTGCACCTGTCAACTTATTGTTGACAATCAGCAAATGTGATGGCGATATATGACATGACAGGCATGGGAAAGGAAAGTACTCAGCAATACCTCTTCCCTGACTTGTTCCAATTACTTAGGTTGTCTTAGGAAGGAGATCCCTCATCCTTCAGTGCCTTTTTAGTCTCCTCCTCGTTTTCTGAGGTATGTCAGCTGTGGTCATGTCTCTTATAACTGTGTTATTATGTCCATTTAAATTTGTGTAAAATCGTTGATAAAGGGACGTTATATGTTGGTCAACTGTTGGAAAGTGGAGGTCAGTATGTAGAGTTTTGTAAGCCACGTACCAAAGTGCTTTTGTTAGGAGTCACAATAATTTTGATTGGAACGTTTGAAGTTTTTGTAGGTGGGTCTTTTTTGCGATACCGTATATTTGTGATGAATACGTCCGTATGGGTTTAAGTAAGTATGTATATGTATTCAGTTTCTGTTTTTTTTAATTTTTAAAAACAGTACATATATTGTGAACGTGATCTTAACTCCCAATAACCATTGCCCAAGTGAGAAAATGCTATATTATTCAATAAATAACAATGAAAATGTATGAAAAACCGGGTAAAGAATTATTCCTTTAAACAATAGCGATACCTTTAATATTAATTTATTGATAATGAAGAGTAAATAATTTAGTTAGTTTCTTTTATGACTTAATTTTTTATGTGGCAAGCATTTATGTTAGTTATAAGCCCTTCGCGAAGCATAATGTAGGTTGTAAATAATGTATTTAATAACAACAAATAATGTAATAAAATATATTATGCGTCGACTCTGTTTAATGAAACCCATCTTCATGATGTCATACCGTTCAATTTTCACAACCAAAATCACAATCTTTCTTTCCATCTGAGTACTCTAATCGATAATTTATAATAGCTGACAGCACCACAAAACGATGAAGGATTTTTGAGCAAGAAATGTTATGAGAGAAATGACCTTCGTTTCGCAAATGAAGCAATGATATAAGAATACTAGGAAGCAATAATGACAGGTCTGATAATAAAACAGACATTGAGTGCCTTATTAATTAGTATTGATAAACAAAGACACTAAAATGCTTGAATCATCTCTTGCTTCGTTTATCTGAGAGACAAATACTTGTAAAATATTGTCTATATTTGAGAAGCTCGACGGAATGAAATCAAACCGTTCAATTTCAATATTGATTTGGTAGAAGAATAGACAGACACGTTTTAATTCATGTTAAAATTTAATATGAAGACAACTAAATGATATATATATAGAATTTCAATGGAAATCACGGGCAAATAAAAAAAAAAAAAAATAACTGTATCTAGTTCTCTATGTTTGGGTAAAGCGAAAGAAGTTATTATTATACGCCGATGAATTTATGTTATATCTTGTTGTTTTTTTTTTTGTGTTACCACCTCTGAGGAAAGGTGGTAAGTCAATGAAATAGTATTAATATTTAATGTATTTAACTTAGTTTAATTTTTAAGCAGTATAACAGTAAGAACTGTTGTATTGATTTAAAACCATTTTGTCAACAGTGAGCTTCGTTAAAAAAAAAAAAAAAAAGTGTCTACCACTCCCTTCTTCACCAGTAAATATTAAAATAATGGCGTAACTTATAGGTCATATATAGGATAAATAAGAATATATATATATATATATATATATATATATATATATATATATATATATATATATATATATATATATATACAATGATAAGTGTTGTTTTTCCAGAACTGAAGAGGATCCCATTATTTATGTTAAAAACAGGGATCGAAACGTTTTTGAAAAATGGAATAAACAGAAGTTGTTTTAAGTCATCTAAGTGTTCATGACCTATTATCCGATTACAATACTTATCTTAAGTTATATATATATATATATATATATATGTATGTATACACCTTAATCTGAATTAATCTTCTAAATGAGAAGATGATAGATGAGCACGGTTAAACGAGGATCTCAGTTGCCATGTACAAGCGCCAGGACTAGCCATCCACCCATCTATACAAGTACAAGTACCATGGCATCCTTTGGTGCTTTCTTCACCCATCTCCACACATTCCTTTGAATTCCTTCATGGATTGAAGCGGCAGGTTCTCCGAAATCTTTTGTTAAATATGACAATAGAACCAATGGCTATGGACTGGTCCTCCACTCATGATCTAAGTGGCAGAGACTTAAGTGATGTCACCTCCAATGAGTTTCAATACCTGTGACGAGGCCAGAAGTCTTATCTCCTATAGGAGGGAGGGAGAGTTGTTAGACAAGATGTTCATTGATTTAAAGTTCATGTTGTAAAATTATTGATGTATTTATATTATACTATCCCTTATTTCGTATTTCTCTGAAAATAAGAGAATTGCACTGTTTGGATTTTGGATTGATAATTTTTTTTTATGTGTACATATATATTTTTTATTTAAGCAAAATTTCAACAAATGCCGTGTAGTATTTATAAATATATTTCATCAGTTAAAATATTTCGTTCAAAATATCTATATTTTCATGAGAGTTCTACTATCGTGTCAGTCACGAGTTGTGTGATGATTATGCAAATGTGAGGGAGCAGACCAGGGTGATGTTAACTGAAGATGTGAGCGCAGCTTGTGACTGCCATGAGACTTTATAGCTGTAACAGGCCTGGCTGATCACCTTTGCCGTGGTTACGGCACCACAATATGGCTTATGGCTGAGTAGAGCTAGCCTAATTACGTCCAATGGATTCGAACTTATATATCCTAACTAATTCCAATGGGTAATTATTTTTGTCTCATGCGTCATTCAGCTTATTCACTTGTCTAGTTTTGAAATTAATTATTACATATTAATACCAGGTAAGAGGGTTGTTTAGGGCTCAGAGGCGTAAATCCCCTAAGTCATCAATCCCTATCTAATCTTTATTTCAATTGCCTCAATACTAAATTATTTTGAGAGAAAAATAATAAAAAATATAAAGTAATAAATAAATAAAAAAGTAAATAAATACAAATGAAATAAAATATGAATTTTGTTTAGAATATGAATCATTAATTTTAAGAAAATTGGTCATCGACCTTACTTTAATTTTATCATTACTTGAAACATCTGATAGTCTTTGTATGAGTCTTAATTTGGATAAAATTGATATGTCATAGTTAGACTCTTGAAGAATGTGGCTCACTGTAAGAATACTGTAGCAGTGTTCGCATTTTAGTGTAGGCTGTTTACTTGTCAGATAAGAAAGTGTTTGTATGTCCTATTCTTAGTATAATTAAGACAACTTCCTCTCTATAATATGGTGGATCGAGGTGTGCCATGGTTATAGTGATTTTTTTATTTCCTTCAATTTGTTCGGTGGGCTCCCGTTCCACATGGATTGCGAGCATATAGACGAGTAGTGATAAATTTTGGTTAATATCTAGACGTGCCTAATGTTTTTTAATCAATTTTAAAGTTTCTGGTGCATCTCTGCAGCTCCTTCAAATAAGTTAGAATGTTCAAAATCAGTATGTAAATAGAGTTCCTGAATTACTATACAGACAGACAAATTATAAACATTTCAAAAACAGATACATAAAAAATAAGTTCAGCAATTGAATTTTTATTTTCATTTATGAATTAATTAACCTTTAATTTTCATTGATTTTACAAATAAAACCATACGAATTCAAGGATAGATGCTGTTCCATTTATTATTATTATTTTATGGCATTATATATATGGAAACATGAAATTCCTAGAACATTTGGAATATCATTGCAATGTTTATCATTGATGTTGAAAATTATTAAGAATTTACCTTTCCTACGAAGGGCAGTCCCGGCTTGTAGCGACGCCGCATCTCTTTTGAGAACCCCAGTTCAACGTAGTGTTCTTCAGCAATAGGAAGAGCAGGAAGTGCTGGGTCTTTGGATCCCCTAGATAGCGAAACATTGAGCTCTTCAGAAAAAACTGAGGTACCGACCAGCACTTCCAGGTTCCACGATCCGGTTCTGGCTTCTTCACTAAGAGTCATCTGGAAGCCCTTGACTCCTGGAACAAATGAAACATGAATCCTTTATGAACTGCTTTTCTGACAGAAAAAAAGTAAATATTTATTAAAAATGATATAAAATACAGACTTCATACTGCATGAAATTTTCTTTTATATATTTTATACTGTATTAAAAGACGGTGCAATAGGGTAAATTATGTAAGTAATAAATTTTGTGAATATATGCATTTGGTTTAATACGGAATTAGGCTTGATACTAATATTTTCAATTGCTAAATTCCTTGATATTAAGATTTTTGAAATAATGAATTTCTAAGATTTATTTTCACAATCTTATAGAAAAATATTGACTATTAATAAAATAACAATTGTTAAGTAAAAACACGCTTCACCCATGGCTGTATTTTATGTTTAAAAAAAAACAAAAAAAAACTAGGTACTGAAAATACGTTTTCCCACTGTATCGATCAGAAACTCAACAGCGATGTTCTTTCTGCAGTGTGAACTAAAATTCGTATATATTCAATTGTTTATTAAACAATTCAATAACTACCAATATTCAAGATGGTTTCAATTGAGCCAAAACACTTAATGGGTTGCAGTGGAACAGGTTATTGTTTTTTTATAAATAACCAAACATCATTATGATTGAATTAAGTTCTGAATAACAACTAATATGTTAACAGAACCATTATTACTAATTTTAGTATCCATTTAGTAATTAAAAATAATAGTAGCTAAAACAAATAGAAAGAAACTGGTGTGTCCATTCACACGATTTTCCTACCTATTTCAGGTTTTTTTAAATATTTTTACATATGTCTATCAAGAAACAAACAAAAATTGAATTAGATTTATTTTCCTGAAAATTGATCAAATAAAAGATTTGAATAGTAAAATAATTAATTAAAATATGTGCAGAAATTAGAATAAGATGCATCATCGCTAATACTGGTTCGATTCCGATGATTATTTTTTTTTTTGGTAATTTAATTACCTTTTAAAAGTTTTATTATAATGTAATATATATATAATATTTTTCTTTTCTTTATAACTTTTTTTCCGGAATTTATTCCATATTTGAAAATTGAAAAGACAATTATTAGAACATTATAGGAAAGTTTCATCAAAATGGTTAGAGCCGTTTTCGCGCTACAGTCTATATAAAAACATGCTTTTTCATTTATAGCGTAGCAGTTATTGCTCATGGAGCACCCAATTTCTGTCACAGGCATCAATAGTCAAAATTCTACAAAATAAAAAATTAAACAACAAAATCCGTTCTGTAGTTGCTGAACAATTCTTGGCAAAGACAGAAAGACAAACCAATGGATTAAAATGTGTTTTTCGAACTCAGGGAGCTCTGAAAACCGCATATCGGAAATTTGGCTCGATCGCAATTCTTTCCTTACTTAGTATAGGTGGTAAAACAATAAAGAGAGATGGTAACCTATCCTTAACGATATTGAAATGTAGCTGGAGATCTATTAATTTTTTTTAGTAGAAAAGTGCAGGAAACCATATTTAAAAAAGGAGTACAGTTAAGGAGTATGAAATTATTTCTATATATAACAATCGCTATCCATAGTCAGAATATTTCAGAAATAAAATTATTCAAAATGATCTAAATAAACAATATAACACAGACTTGACCCTAATGCCAATCCTTCAGACTAGAGTACTTATCCTCTCAAACCGCCACATCATCCCTCCCAATCGATTCCCGATAATCTTCCGAGATTCTAAAAAGATGATGGTATCTTATATTGACCCTTAGTCGGATTAATTTCAAACTGAACTATGCCAACTTTAAGATAATTTATGTTGAATTTGTATAAATACAAATTTTAATACTTAAAGAGAAGATGTCCATGAGACAGATTGTAATATTTTTCAATAAAAAAAAAATAAAATAAAGAGAAGAAAGAGGCGACTAGTAAGTTAGTAGGAGTCTAAAAGCTAAAATATGCTAACAGCATACAAGTTGAAAATGAAGTTAAGAAACTCTAAAAAAATATATAAATAAATAAAGAGACCACGTGTTTGATTGGTCACTAAAGGCGCTTAAAAACACAATCCCGAATTGCCGTTGAGTTGTGCGGGAACTGTATAAACAAGCGCCGTATTCAACTAATTGAGTAATTGATGGAACAGTAATATAAATATTTATCAAGTATCAAATACTAAATCACTGTTATAAGGACAATAAAGTTAAATTAATATTTATAAATTATATATTTTATGAATTTTGGTTACAGACAATCATATATTTATCAATATTTAAACTTTTCTAATAATCAACTGCTTTAGTTTTATACTATGAATAAAATGTTTCTGATAATTATTAATTATAAATTTACTTGTAGTATTATTATATTGCTGTTTATTTATTTTTATTTATTGTGCATAGTATGAATAAGCTACTCTTTATTACTATTACTATTCTAATTAAATGTGACAGATCGTAATATATCTCAATAAAGAAATTTCCTAAATTTGAAAAAAAATTAATTATAAAATAATAAAAAGGACTATTATAAAAATTCATTAAGTATATTTTAGAATATTAAGTTACAAACATAACGTGATTGAAATTGTTGCATTTAAAAGTTTAGTTCTATTCAAATATATTTATTGACTCTTACGCAATAAACCGTCGGTGTACTATTTCTAAAACACCTTTTAAACATAATAATGATTTTCCGAAATTTTATTTTAAAACACTATTATTCCAAAAAATAAAAATAAATAAAAAGAAGCTTACATTTTAGTTTCATGTTTATTTTTCATTTGTTGCTATTATTTTAACAAATGATAATACATTAATATTTGTCATAAAATATTATGTTTATTTAATAAAACATTTTTGACCAATCATGACTACAAAACTTATTTTGTATATTTTTTCAAATGAAAAAAAAAATATCATATTTAATCAAGATTTCCATTGTTCCATCTGATAGTTTGATGAAATTATTCCAACTCAAAGTTTAGAAAAAAACAACAGAGATAAAGACAAGAATAATGATTGTTATATCTTTATTGTTTTAATATTATGCAGCCATGAATATCAAAAAATTATACAACTCTTAAAGACAGCAAATTGATTGACACTACTATAGTTTAGTATTAGTGTTTATTATTATTCGTTTCGTTTTCATTCATTTTGTTTATTTATTTTCGGAAATATTATTAAATTATTTTGTTAATATTTTTTTTCACATTTCGGTAAGAGATTATTTTGTTCAAATTTTTATAGCTTTCCTCACAAATTAATCCCGAAAGTTGAAATTTAACTATTATTTATACAGCAATAACGTATTGTTAAAAACCCATATTGGTTTCTAGTGATCCAAAATCGATTTCTAGTGATCCAAAAGAACTACTATTAACCGATAAATCGACAAAAAAAAATTATCTGATCTAATTTTATCATAATTCTTCATTAAGAAACTCACGTTAAACAGATTTTATCTTCAAAGCTCATAAAACAGGTAAATTAAACATTTGCCAGATGAAATGAATTTTTTTTTCTATTCCAGAACAAATACTTGGGTTAATCTATTTTTTATTCCAGCTCGCTCCCCCCTCCCCTTAGTTACATATGTTTCTTCTTCTTTGTTCTCTGGATTAATTATGTTTGTCACGTTTTTTTTTTCTTTTCTTTTTACTCTTTTCTTTCTTCATACTGAATCTACAGTACTGTTGAATAATTAAAATCCTTTGGTCTGCCCACAAGAACAGCTGTCATAAATAACAAGGGGCTAGTTAAATTGTAAAGGTCTACCACAAATGTAAATTTATTCTCTATTGTGAAGCAAGTTTATTTTTATCTTTGTTGGATTTTAAACGTTAAATTAATTTGTAAATTATAAATATATATTTTTTAAATATTTTCAATAATAAAAATTCTACAAACAGAGTATTTTCATGACATCAAATATATATTTTTTTGAGGAATTAAAAAATAAATGTGAGATTAGAATTAAAAGATGAATAAATGTATTTATTCACAAACGCACTGAGGAGCAAGGTAATTCATTTTGGTAGCATGTGTTGAAAACATTAGATTAAAAAAACTAATACTACAATAATACATTAAAATAAAGCAATTAATGATTTAAAAAAGAATAGTATTTTTTAATTTAATTATCAATGATCAAACTGATCCTTGAATCCTTTCTAGAAGGAATTGGATTCTGAGCTGAACAATAAAAACCATAAAACGAAAAATAAATAACTAAATAAGAAATTTTCATTTTATAGAAATGGTTGATTCCAGATAAATATGAAAAAAGCTAGAATAATTTATTATTAAGTTTGTCTAAATCGCGCTATGAAGAGTGAAAGGAAACAATCAATATATGTATATATATATATATATATATATATATATATATATATATATATAAATATATAAACAATCAATATATATATATATATATATATATATATATATATATATATATATATATATATATACATACATATTTTCATTATCATTTTAAATACAGCTAAATGCAAAATAAACTAAATAAGCAATATCTGTTAAAGAAAAATAATATTGAAAGTAAAATTTATACTTCATAATTCATAATAATATTATTCATACAGTATAATATATTCATATATTGTTTAGAAAAAGTATATATATGTAGTCTTGGAATCATGTGTCATCTTTATCTGGATTTCCTCATCAGATTGTTGATTTGATGTATGCTATTCTTGGGTGTATTTTTGACGTTATTATTTGCTTTTGTTACGGCTTCCAGACTTTCGAAATATTACTCGTTGGTTATTTATTGATATTTTAAAGACGAAAATTTCTTTTGCATATTGTAATAATATCCCAACAATGAATTTTATCTCACTGACTGTTAGTTATAAAACAATAATATTGTCGCTTTATTGCAAAAAGTCAGTAATTAATTGAAGAGAAGTTGGTTGGAGTGTTCAGTCAAAATATAAAAACATGAAGTAAAAAAAAAAAATATATCTCACGGGATCCTTTCGTGAGATCAGCCCTGATGAAGATCTGGCAAAAATAAAAATAAATATCACTCATTTATTTTTAATTTGTATTTTGACTGAACACCCCAACCAACTCCTCTTCAATTATTCACTACAGTCAACTATGAGTCCACTATAGCGAGATCATTATATTGATGGATTTTCCTTTAATGAATTTTTACTATGCCAGAACCTACTATACCTTATAGACGGCATAGTTCAAAAAGCCAGCAACCCAATCTTATTTTCCAAAATCAGTGGCCAAAGCCAATGTGATTGAGCGGAGAGCTTTCGGAATTCAAGATGAACTAGTGAGTATCTCACGTATGCAGGGCGTACGTGTTCGTATGCTGTGTTTGCCATCTCCAATTCCATGACAGAATAATGTCAAAGGTTGGCGCAATCAAACTAATCAGCAATTGGACGTGGGGGACTTTAATCGTTCTGCTTAATTGCTGTTTGCTTTTCCTCTCGTCTCTGCATTACCGGATATTCCCCGCCCCAAAGTCCAAACTACTGCGGCTTTGTTCATTAACGATTTTCGAACTTTTCAAAGATTTTTTTATATTTTACGATGTTGCAAATGTAAATTACCTAGTTTAAATAGTGTTTTGGTTACCACCTCGAATACCACAATAAACTCAGACGTTAAAACCTCAGATACAAACTTTGAATTAATTCCTATTCGGAATTTTATTATGTGTTTAAATTTAAATTATAAGGAATGGGAAAAAAACTAAAATGAAGCTTTGTAATTAAAACAGAAACTGAACACCTACATTTATCTAATAAAGCCTATATGGACCTACGCTTCTCAAATACACGGAACAGCCAAAACGGTCTACATACGAAAACTATAAACATTTCAGTCAAAAACTATCAGGACTATAACTAAAATCCAATGGTACGACACAAACATTACTTTACATATAGATCTAAACATGCCAACATTTTACGACCATACACGGACACACTACAAAATATTTCACAATAACTTACAGGGACATACTAACACACTGATACAAGCCTTGGCCACACTTAATATGCCCGAAAACACCCTCGGAGGCTCAAAAGAAGCTAGATGAGGAATAACCTCACCTAAAACTATACATTATTCAAGTCAAGAAGGATTGCCGCTGGGAACTTTTTTCCCTCACGCCGATCAAGCCACTATTAGTATTTTGCCTACAGCAGACTATCTAATTGACAGTACTGTTAACAGACGTGGGTAAAGAAAATAAATCAAAAAAAGGAAACTTTATGTACAAGTTGAACTCTGCTTTTACTATCATGTAGTATACTGAAGTACTACTGTAAGTTGTTATATAAAACAACATTACAATTTTTATATTAATTTTTGGTACGCCATTAACATTACATTGCATTAAGACCTTCACATGCCAACAGGTAACGAACAGAGAAAGGCATATTACAATAGATTTCAAGGTAACTAACACTTATATAAGGTAGGACCACAATTAATATGTCCGATCACTAGCTTAAGAGGCATAAAAGAAACTGGATGGACCATCTCTTTGCCCACTCACCCGCTGCTCTTATTTTTTATGGATATGAGTGGATGAATTAAAAATTAATAAAAAAATAAACTGGATGATCTGAGGCTCACACGTGAAAATGAAACTACAGACTTTAAACAAGTGACTGAAAATACTGTACTCAATTTTTCTTAATCGAAATTGAATGTTCCACAAAAACTAAATACATACACTTATCTACTAAAACCAGCCTAGACATCCTTCTCGCATATTTACAATTTGGCAAAAAATAAGTAGTCATCTCGATCCAAAATTTTACTTCTTATAACTGGAGCTCCCTGGTTAACAACAAAACTTTACATAATGACTTACGACAACCAGCTACAGACCAACACATACGTACTCTCTACCCTCGTTTTCAACTCAAAGTACAGTGAGACAACATACTTATAAACTACATGGCCACGACTGTCATACCCATCAGGAGGACGTGCTAGAACTAGAGATCTCAGATGCCTATCTTTATTTATCATAACAAATCTGCTGACTGTCAATACCAGGATGATATCCGTTCCGTGAGCACCGGTTGTGTGCCCGCATACTCTTGGTCTTAAACGGCCCGGGGGGTTAGGTTGGAGGCTGGTTAAGGCTGACGCTAGGAACGCTTCCAACCGATGCTCCTCGGAACATAGAGTAGGCGTATTCACGCTGTCAGTACCATGACAGGTGAGGACAGATATTTGAAGAGAAAAAAAAAATACATATTTCATAATAACGGATATTGCTAATTTAAAATAATAATTACTGTTGTAATTGAGGTATCCACTAAAATTCTTTTAAGATTGGAGGTAAAACTGGTGGGTAACATAATATTTAAGTTAATTATAGTGTTTATAACAATTAAAATAAATCCAGGAAATCATACCTTCATCTAAGGGCACTTCTTCCCAGATGGCAACTTTAGTGCCAGAGGGGTCCTTGAGGTAGACACTTCCAGTCACGTCTCCAGCCGTTCTCAGGTCGTGGTCTAGGGCTAAGACCCAGAACTCCACTGCAACAGAAAACATTTTGTCAGGGAATAATAATTTTTTGTTTTTAACTGAAAAACGTCTCCCAAGAAAGGTCAGTATAGCTTCCTCACCGTTTTCATAACAAAACATTTTTATTACAATATCTAAATTGTTTCGTACGATAATAAAATCTCTGGGAGGAGCCGTTTTAGGAAATTCAGTAATCCCTCAACATATACGTGTTTGGTATCCACGAGTTCTGTTCACCAGTGAATACTGGATTTTGATAATTCGTACTACTATTTGATAATTCGTGATTCAAAAAAAAATTCCAGGGCATACTGAACATGCATATCAGTCTGTTAGTGCAAAAAGGTCGTATATAAAAATTGAGTGTTTTAGAGGAGAGAATAAAAACAAAAAAATTCTTTATGATTTATTATTATAATTTCCTATTTTATTGCATTCTGATATTTACCATAGTAGCAGACTACTTATATTAGTTACAGTATAAAATGTCAAATATAGAATAAAATTAAAAATTTATACATACCATCTTTTACTCTAACAGGAATTATATATACTTAATAGGTATGTTTTCACACGTAAAATGGATGGAACAAAAAATCCATAGGAATAATTCAACTTTTTTTGTTCAAAGTTAACGAGATGAATACTTTTCTTCAGTCAGAACAAAATTAATTTAAGCTGCAATATAAAAGTATAAGTGAAGCTCTCACAACTTTGATGTTTGAATCAAGACTCAAGGATGAAATCGAGACCACGGCGAGCTAGTAGAATTTCAATAGAAATAAACCCAATCATAAATATGACTATTTTTTTTTTACAAACTTAGAGGTCGAATTTAAATTTATTTAAAATTACATGAAATCTAAATAGCGGCAGTAGGCATCATTCTAGTAACATTTGGAAGCGACCGAACAATAAAGTATAAATTAATTTGTTAATGAAACCTTATTAAGTTTTATAACCTCATTAAAATACTGTGTTAACCTACCCCCATTACACTTGATCAATGCCTTCCACATTTTACAGCCATTATACTGTTAACAATTCTTTATATTATTTTTAATTATTAAATTCAATGAAATTCATAATGTTTTAATGTTCATACATTTTTATAATGTCCTCCAAAATCCCACTAAGTTTGAGTTAAATGGAACGTTCCGTTATCAGACTATAAGTATGCCAGAGAATACATTTACTAATCTGAAAGCGGAAGTATTTTTTTTGAGAGTAGTTAATAGAAATATAAAAAATTTATATTCTCCCAATTATCTCTTAACCAATCCTTTACATTCCTTCAAATTTGAACCTAATCGAACGTGCGGTTTTAAAGATATAGACGTATCTAGGAAAACGTTTGCGCATATATAAGAAAAAAGTAGAGTACAGATTACAATGAAATTGATACAGCTTTATTTTTGTATTGCTACTTATATTTTTTTTTTTTTTTATAGCTTTGAGCCAATAAGAACAAGCCGTTACTGAAATGTTGGCATATCTAAAAAAATACGTTTTCCCGTTCGGAATTTAATGAAATTGATATGGAGCCATCTGGACATCGACCCCACAATCCATAAAAATTTCATGAAAATTGTATTGACGGTGGTAACTGGTATGCCCGTTACATCTATTTGACTACAGACAGACAGACAGATGCCGGACCAAATTTCATCCTTCTGAAACGTAAAACGCGTGTAGGAATTGTCGATTCTGAGCATAAAATTTTTATTAACCTCTCAAACGTACACAATGCTTCCTATCTTCGGTTGCGAGGGAGCAAAAAAAAAATACTGCGATAATATCATTATTTTATACCATCTTCTCATGACTCTTTCATTCATCATACTACTTCGATAACATAATAAGAACATAAATAAATTTGAAATCAATGAGGATTGATGGTTTCCGTGCTTAACGAAAGTACTGTTTAATGAACAGCTAACACTTATACCAGTAGGTAATTATCATCTAATCTCAACTGATAATCTTTTCTCAGTCCGTCGAAGGACTAATTATCAAGACTGGATGAGCCCCATGATTGTCACTGTATTCCAGATGTTATTATTTGAACTGATAATATTTTTTATGGAAACTGTAGTTTGTACTTCACTCCATTTTGATTGCTTAATATACGGAATCAGCTTTGTTCGTCTAACGATCTTAAACACAAGAAAATATGCATGATTAAACTAGGTAATCCCGTCCATACATTGCTCCTCCATACAAAAAGGCCCCGCGACCTTTTGTAAATATGAATATATTGGATTTTCAGCAAGGACCAGATTATTCATTCAAGATATGTGTGTCAGTGGTTATGGTGAATTCACTAAACTACCTCCGGGTTATTCAATATTATTGACGTGGTTTAGAAAGAATTTCTGAGATTTACTGGAGTCATACTTTTCTTTTCACAGAATGAGGGCAGTTCTGCGCATGCGCTTGATTTGAATACCCACATTTCACGTCGTGTCCCACAGTTTTACTATTTTTTAGTAGAATAAGTGCTCAGTTTTACTTTTTTTAAAAAAAAACTAGTTAAGCAGACATCAAAACAACAACAATGGACTAACACCACAGTGAGTAGTGTTGTTATTTACTGTGTACTATTACAGACAGTGAATTTAGTGATTTAGCGTCTATAGGCTTAATCTCTATAGCCATAACAGCTGACGGCTCCCCTCTCCAGTTGTGGCTCTGCCACGTAACTGGCTGGTTCTCAGCCGGTGGTTCATCCATTGTAATAACACGCAGACGTAGTTTTATTTATTTATTTATTTTTTTTCCCTTTCTTTTTTTTTTATATGCGATATTACCACCAAGTAATGTCAACTAAGAGGTCCCATTCAGTTGGCTCTACCCCACGTAATTCACCGCCTAAACAGAAAACACGTCGTAGTAAGCGATTAACACCCCCCGGAACTCCTCCAGCGAACACTCAAGAATCTGTGTCTCAACCACTGCCAAGTACGTCTTCACAAGAAATGGAATCTCCATTTTTTACACCTAATCCATACCAGGTGCTTGAAAATGACAGGGAAGAAATGGAAGATGCACCTATACCTCGAGAACCACGCCCACCTCCTATCTTTGTCAAAAATTTGAGAAATTTCCAGTTGTTGTGTACTCAACTTAATAAAATCTGCCCAGGTAGCTATACATGCCTAAACAGAATAAATGATACAAAAATAATACCGGCCACACCTGAAGCGTACCGAAAAATCGTAAAATATTTAACAGACACAAATGCGGACTTTCACACATACCAGTTGAAACAGGAAAGAGCACTACGAGTTGTAATAAGAAATTTACACTCCTCAACCCCAATAGAAGTGATTAAAGAAGAGTTAACGGCGTTAGGGTTCAAAATACGTCAGATAACCAATGTTTTAAAAGAAAATAAAGAACAACCAGGTGTAAAGAATAAAATCCCATTGCCCTTATTTTTCGTCGATCTAGAGCCATCGCCTGGGATCGAAAAAATATACGATGTGAATAGAATTTTCTACACCAGCGTAAAGGTCGAAAAACCGTACCCAAAAAGAGAGTTCATCCAGTGCCATAATTGCCAAGCATATGGCCACACCAAGTCTTATTGCCACCACTTACCACGCTGCGTGAAATGTGGTAAAACACACAAGTCTGGCGAGTGTAATAAACCAATTACAGAACCAGCAGTCTGTGCCCTATGCCTGGAAGGCCATCCAGCCAACTACAAAGGCTGCCAAATTTATAAAAATCTTAAAGCGAGATATATGAAACCCAGGGACCCTGATGATACACCTAAACCAAGAAGAGGACCCGCTAAAATTGTGAACTCTAAGGTTTCTTTTGCCAAGCTACTTGGGGGTAGAGACCCGACTAATGTATGTGAGGCCCTGCCGCAAGAACAAACTCAACCCCAATCTCAATATCCTATCCCACCTAATGTACCTAATCAACAACAACCTCACCAACATCAAATCCAATATGTTCCTCCACCGCCTAATGCTACAGATCTAACCAGCTTATTGACATCCTTTCTTTCAGAATTTAAATCCCTTGTTACCCCACTGATATCACTTCTCACTAACCTAGTATCTCACCTTATCCCTCCTTTAAAAAATCCTTAAATGACTTCCATCAAACCCATATCCATTCTCCTTTGGAATGCGAATGGTGTTAGAAATCACATACACGAACTAACAGCCTTACTACAAGACAAGAACGTAGACGTAGCCCTAATAACGGAAACTCGACTGACTAAAAAACAGCTCCTAAAAATACCACAATACATAACTTACCGTACCGACCATCCTGACGGTAGAGCACATGCCGGTACTGCAGTCATTGTGCACCAATCCCTCTCCCATCACCTACTCCCACTGCCTACACACGATTTCCTACAATCCACCGCAGTCGTAATCAAAACCTTCTCCTTTCCTATTACCGTTGCATCAGCGTATTGCCCTCCAAACCAATCCATCTCCAATATCCAATTTAGTTCCTTCCTCATTTCCTTAGGACATCATTTCATCTTGGGTGCAGACTTAAACGCCAAGCATCAACAATGGGGTTCAAGAACCACGAATTCTCGTGGTCGAACATTGCTGTCTGTACTCAATTCCCAAAATTTTACCCTTCTTCCACCCAACTCACCTACCTACTGGCCCACTGATCCTAACCGTAATCCCGATATCCTCGATTTCTTTATCCATAATGGTTTAGGTGCTCTCAACCATTCCGTTGCCCGTCTTGACGAGCTTTCCTCAGACCACAGCCCATTAATACTCCAAGTATCACTAGCTCCTATTCCTAAACCCTCTCCTCCGTCCTTCATCAGAGGCCCAGTTAACTGGAAACTCTTTCATCAAATCCTCTCCGATAAAATTGACCTCAGAGTAACCCTGAAAACCTCTGAAGACCTGGACAATGCAGTACATTCCTTCACTACCAAAATTCAAGAAGCAGTCTGGACTGCTTCCTCCCCTGATCACTCCTCAAAAATCCTTAAGAAACATAATTTACCTCAACACCTCCTTGACCTAATCCACATAAAACGCCGTGCCAGATTATTATGGCAACGTACCAGACATCCAGCCGACCGCCACTCCTACAATTATCACTGTAAAAAATTAAAAAAAGAATTAGCCACCTTCAGATCCCAATCATTCAATTCCTACCTCACCACACTCTCTGCTCATGATAATTCCCTTTGGAATATCACCAGAAAAATCCTCAAATCCCATCATATTTCCCACCCTCTTCGACGAGATGATGGCTCCTGGGCAGCATCTGATGAAGATAAAGCCGAGGAATTTGCCAAACACCTTTCCTATACTTTCGCTCCTCATCCAGAATCCCATCCCAGCCACACAGTAAAAGTAGAAGAATCCCTCTCAATACCTATCCCACTCTCCTTACCACCTAAAGCTGTTAATCCCTCTGAGGTCAAATACCTTTTACGGAAAATCACACCTCGCAAATCTCCTGGATATGACCTTCTAACCCCACAGATCCTTCGACAACTTCCATCTAAAGCCATCATATTTCTTACATATATATACAATTGCATCCTACGAACTACCCACTTCCCTCTTTTATGGAAACATTCCACCATCGTCCTCTTCTTGAAACCAGGCAAACCTTCCAACAATACAGCATCCTATAGACCAATTAGCCTACTCCCAATCCTCTCAAAAATTTTTGAAAAGATCCTACTGAAACGAATCCTACCTATAATTGAATCCTATAACCTTCCTACTCATCAATTCGGATTTCGTTCCCAACATTCCACTGTCCAGCAAGGACTCCGAGTTGTTGACCATATATCCTCAACCCTAGAAAGCAAGCAGTATTGCTCGGGTGCATTTCTGGACATAGCGCAAGCTTTTGACCGGGTATGGCACGCCGGATTACTCTTCAAGCTTAAAATCCATCTACCACAGTCCTTATACCTAGTACTCCGATCCTATCTTTCCGACCGCTCCTTCCGAGTTCGCTGTGGCACCGAATTCTCCGACTGTTACTCAATTGAGGCTGGCGTTCCTCAAGGCAGCGTCTTGGGCCCCATCCTTTACATTCTCTTTACCGCTGATATTCCTGTCCATCCCGATACCCTCCTGGCAACTTTCGCTGATGACACTGCTATCCTTTCTTCCAACTCAGATCCTGAAACAGCGTCCGCAAACTTACAAAGGCACCTCTTCCTGATTGAACACTGGTGTAAGAAATGGCGCATTAAGGTAAACGAATCTAAATGTAAACACATTACCTTCACCCTTCGGCGTAATACCTGCCCACCAGTTTATTTTAACTCCATCCAGCTTCCTTTCTCAGATACAGTCCGGTATCTTGGCTTTCTCTTAGACAGACGACTAACATGGAATCCACATACTCGACTTAAAAGACAGGAACTTAACAGACGATATGGCCAGCTATATAGACTACTGAATAGAAAATCTAAACTTTCTGGTGAAAACAAATTACTGATCTACAAGACAATACTGAAACCCATCTGGACTTACGGACTAGAACTATGGGGAACAGCCAAATTTTCTAACATCAAACGCATTCAATCCTTTCAGTCTAAAGTCCTCCGTACAATAGTCAATGCTCCCTTCTATGTAACCAATAAAACCCTACATCATGACCTTAATATCCCATTTATTCTTGATCTTATCCCAGCCAAATTTTCCAAATTTCACCAGAACCTTTCTCATCACCCAAATCCCGTTGTACAATCCCTATCAAGCACCACCCATCCCTACAATCCCCTTCGTAGGTTAAAGCGGCAGTGGCCACGAGACCTTTTGTAAATATGGATATTTTGGAGTTCTAGCAATGGCCAGATTCTCCACTCAAGTCATGAGTGTCTGTGGCTGTAGCGCTCTTACTCATCCTCCGCTGGTTTAAAATACCAGTGAAGTGGCTGAGGGAGAAGCGTAGGGATCTCCTAAGCCTCCCTTTTCCCTCCACATGTGGAGGGGACAGGATTGGTTCGGAGATCACCTGGCAAATTGTAAATAATGTATGTTTTATATAAGGTGTTTGTTTTACTTTTATTTCTATTTTTATTTACTTATGTGTATATATATTATTTTTTTTTCTTTACTCTTTTGTTCTTTCTTCTTATTCTTTTGTTATTACTTTATTTATTTATATTTTTGTATATACGGTATGAATGCAATCTCTGAACTCTATTATAAGTGTCCTTAACTGTGACAAATTGTAATATTTCTGAATAAAGTGTTTTAATAATAAAAAAAAAAAAAAGAATGTGGGGCAAGCTTGTTTCTGAGTTCACCTGGTTGGTAGTCTTTAACGTACCTAAGTATATGTATATTTATAATATTACTTAAATATATTTTTGTAAATATTGTTGTCTAATTATAATGTACTATAGTATAGTTAAATCATACTAATTTAACAGGTTAATAAGAGACATGGCTACAGCTGACATACCCCAGAATATGAGGCGGAGTTTAAAAAGGCGTTGGATGAGAGATCTCCTTCCTTAGACAACTTAAGTAATTGAAACAAGTCAGAGAGGAGGTAATGCTGAGTACTGTTCTTCTCCATGTCTGTCATACAATACTTGTTGTGTTTTCAGCAAATTTTCTGATTGTCAACAAAAATTTGTTATTACATATTAATATGTTTGGTAAATATGATGAGAATGAACTCTTTACCCATTAATAACAAGGTCTTTTGATGTTTTATTAATTAAAAAAAAATATAAATAAAAACGATCTCGCAACTTTTAAAGGTTAATTTCCTGTTCTCGTGGCATAAATTGAATTGAAAATGCAAAATTAAATAAATATGTAAGAGCTCTGAATTATTGTTCTATATTATGGAAAAAGTACATAAAAATAATAATTGTATATAACACTATAATGTGTACAAAATAACATGTATAATATAGATAGTACTATGTTCACTTTTACTAAATTTTTTAAACAATTACGAAAGGGGGAGAAATTTGTAATAGAACTTTTCGATGCAATCAGCCTAAAACCTTCCACTGAGTGGAGAGAGAGGCAGAAAATATTCGTAACTTTTTACAAAACCAGTTTCATTCATATACACTTTACCTGCGAGGGGCGAACTAGGTCAATAGTCCAGTTACTGGATTACCATCCCTTCTCTACATGGTACAGTCCAAGTAAAAAGTCCATTCTCCAGTTTATACTTGCAAAGTTTTTATATTCAAAGATTCAAACGTGTATATTTATATGACTATGTAAGATGTTTTTTAAACAAACATATAAGTTGATAAAATATTTTAAACATTTTTTTACAGTTAGAGCACTGGGCTTTTACTGTTAAATTGACAAACCTTGAATGGTATGAATATTTTTAGCAATTATAAGTACGGGGTTTAAATGAAACAGGATTTACATATAGACTTACGACTGGATGTCGACTTACGACATCCAGCTGTTGACCAACACATGCGTACTCTCTACTCCCGATTTCTTCTTAAACTACACGGACAACATAACAGGCTTAACCACGACATAGCTATAGCTGACATGCCCATCAGGAAACAACAGAAGAGGAGCTGGTTGAGAGATCTCCTTTCCTGAAATAATGAAGTAGACCAAGACCAGGAAGAGGTGCTGCTGGGCACTATTCTTCCTCATGCCTAAAATGCCAATTTTCTTCACTATGAAATCACACCTGCTTATTTCAAGATTATGACAGGTGTAGATAGACGTATGAAGAGACAAAATCGAACGTACTATATTGCAAAACAAACGAACACAAACCATTAAATAATCAGCAGAATGAATAATTACCTAGATTTGTAGTAATTAATTTTGTTGGTAACCGAATTGGGGTAATAAATATATATTTTTTTATAAGACCCTCAATTATATCATTAACGTAAATTTAATATATTATATAATATATATATAGGATAAATTACATACTACAGAATATTATAATATCATATATTATAATATTAAATTTTATATTCATAAAGTACAGATACAAGTAACGAACTCTTTCCATCATAGGTGAAAAATAATAGAAAAAAATATCTAACTGAATTAAAGGTTATTATTGTACTTCGACATGATGTGAAAAACAAATTTTCGATGATGTGATACTGATCAAGAATAATTTTATTTATATATTTTTATGAATAAAAAGATAATTAAAAACTAAAATTTCTTAAATAAAATTGAACGAACTCATACATAACATTGTCAGTCATTAAATACCAAAATCAAACACATAAACTGAGTTTTTGATCAATAGGGACCGGATTTTAATATAACTTGAAGAGCTAAATATGTATATATCTATATAATAATTTCACAAATATTATCAAAAATATATACAAATAAAAATTGTTGAAATGGACTAAAATAAAAAAAAGGAAATAGGAACAACAAAAAATACAATAGTTTAAGAAGAAAAAAAAAAACACCTACTCTACATATAAATTACCGTTTAAAGTTAATTTGTAAAGAAAAATGTTTAAATTTTTTTGGGAAAGACAAACAATAGAATTAGAAATATTTTGTTTATCTATCTTATCATTTACATGAAACATGTGACGTGAACTGTATATCATCGGAGAAAGTTGTAACATGAACATGAAGAACATATTCTGTAAATATTTTATTATTTTAAGTATGAAACAAATTAGTAAGTTTGCTTCCTTAATTTAGATTTGGGCTGGCTTTCTTTACTCATAATTAAATTACTCTGATAAACTGAAATACAAACATTTCAGCATTATAAGAAATCAGAAAGAGATGAAAGTAACTGTGGAAAAATGTAATAAAACTAATTATAGCTAACTGTTCTTTTCTAAATGATCAAATACATCACACAATTACAAAACTAACTTCATTACTTAGAATTGGTTACTTATATGATTTTATCATACCATTTCATATAAGTCGAATAATAAACAACAAATGTCCCTAGGAAAACCTTATTTGTCTTAATATTTATTTAATGAAAGTTTCCTTAAGTTAATTTAAAACTTACATTAGTTTTCATAATTGATTTTGAACTAATTGTGAGCCAAAGATTTTATTTTATTTTTACATTAGAACGTAATTCACTAATGAATATTTGACGTAATTTTGATGTATCATTCGACGTTAAATAAGAATAGTTTTTCTATTTTTCTAATTATATTATTAAAGTTAATTAAGTTTTAATTAGTTAATATATTAGTTTTCATGAAAATTATTTCTAGAGTTACTCATTTATTTATTTTTTACAATATAATTTGCGTCTGAATCTCTCTCTCTTTTTTTTTTAACTCACACCTGTTGGGAATACCAACAACCAACCAGCGAGTGTAGATTAAGAAATTGATAGGCGTGAGGGAAAGGAGTGACCCGCGGTGTCCCTTCCTAACTTGATTTTACCTTTATAGTTAGTGGAGGAGATATCTCATGCAGTCAAAATATTAAGCCGTATGGCGTGACCTACATCCCCAAATTTTCAAAATAACTATGCTATATAGACCAAACGGCTCAATATTTTTGAATTTCATCTTTTTTCTCGACTTTGTGCACAAGTTTTCTTTCGATTCAAGTTGATAGGAAATGGGTATTTATGAGTTTTTAGTACCTAATTAAGTGGAGAAAATTTGCCGACCTCCAGACTGAAAACTGAATATTTTCGTAAATAAAATATTTGTAGGTTACAATGAGATGAAGTTATTTAAGAAGTTTCAGCCGGATGTTAATAATTTGATAAAAATGGGGCTGTACTACGGACTAATTTTTTTATAACTAATTATTTTCCGAAACAAAAAAAACACGAAAAAAAAAAGAAAATCTTTTCCATATTGTCACGTTTCACTTTAAAACGTTGAATTATACAATGAATATTTATATTTGATAAATACGATTTTTTTTTGTTATAGGGAAAACCTTCATTCATTCAGGTTCAATTCATTATTTTAAATGACTTTGGTTCGAAATGCTGACAAACACAAATGGTCTACTATATCTTAGAACCGAGTTAAATCTCACATTGAAAGCGATGAGAGTTTCTGTTTCAAATGCTCCAGAGCACCTAGCTAAGACTGTTCCAGAGTGGAAGGCCTCCAAGATTTAAGGGGAACACTTCGTTAAGTGTAAGTGCGTCCATCTTAAGTTGGCTACTTACCCGCTTTATCGCTGTGAAGTTTTGAAGTAGTTTTCCCGCCAAGGCTTTCACTCTTAAGCTCTAGAATCGGGACTGAAGAAAAACGGCTAAGATTTAGAGACGGTTTTAAAACCAAGATAAAAGTTTATCAAAGTAAAGCAAGCGTGGGGGTACTTTTTACTTCGAGGATTAAAGGTATAATCGTTTTTTATCTCGTCTTTAATGGACCTTATAAAAATACCAGCTCTGATGAAAAAAAAAATAAAAATAAACTGGTGTTCATTGATTTTTTGTAGCTGTAACAATAAACCTGATAGTAATCATAAATCGTTATGAGTCAGGTTAAATTATTTAAATCGTCTTAGTTTAAAAAATTAAAAATAGCCAGTCAGTCAAATGAAACAGACAAAATTAGCAAGATATTGCGGTAAAATACTAATAAATAGTGTTATTATAAAACAGATAATAAAAAATATATAAAACTGTGATATAATAGAATAATTTAAAATATCACACATATTAGCTTTTTTTATTATTTATCCCAATCTATGGTTTAACGTCCGCTAATTATTTTATCTTTCTTTTTTATTACTAAATAAACCAGTTGGAAAATTCATAGTGTGAAATGGAGGAAACTTACACCTTGGTGGGCAACACCAGTCCAATCTCTTATTTGTTTGTTACTTTAAAAAAATCGATAATTTTCAGCTTATTGATAATTCAGTCCTAACTCTGCTAGTTTTTGCTTACATTAAGAAAGTATTTTAGTATCTTTAAAATGTTATCCTTTACTTAAAACAAATAAATTAAATATATATGCATGTTTTATTTTATTAATAACTTTCATTACACTAATGTTTTCGATGAAGTGGTTTTAATTCAAATTCTACACCACCAAAAAAATAAACTGACAAACTTAAAACCGTCCACTAATTTTTTTTTTTCCCTTGGAGTTTCCCTGACTGATTGTAAATAGTGTATATAGGTACGCTTGTATCTAAGATGTTTGTTTTACTTTTATTTCTATTTTTACTTAATTATGTGTTTATATATATATTTTTTCTTTTGTTATTTTCTTCTTATTTTTTGTTATTACTTTATTTATTTATGTGTCTGCATATGCGGTATGAATGTACTCTCTGAGCTCTATTATAAGTGTCCTTAACTGAGAGAGATTGTAATATTTCTCAATAAAATGTTTTTAAAAAAATTAATTAACTCAAAACAAGGAAACTATACAAGGCGTCATTGAAATGAAAAACCAAAATTATTGTTCTTGAAACAATTTCAGCTTTCCTCCTTGAAGTTAATATGAAAAGAATTAATTGAACATTAAAAAGAAAAAGCGAGAAGTTTGAATAAAAAATATTGCGAAAGAGAGGGTGAGACTCGGGAGGAAAGTCTACTTTCCGCAAACTAATTTTATTACGGTGGGATGAATTGTTGCCAAGACCATTGTTCTGATAAAGGGCCAAGCTAATTAACAAACAATTAACGTCAGTTAAATTTCTTTTCTCCTCAGTTCTCCTCGGCAGTTAGAATCCTGGAGTACCTTTCAGCAATATGCATTTGAGCCTGTTAAAAATTTTCAATAAACGAAATCATTGTTTTTGTTTTAGTCTATTTTATTATTTATGATTAATAATGAAGAACACATACAAAATCATGTAATTGATACAATATGTAAATGGATTAATACCAGGAAAAAATGGGTGTCGTGAGATGTAAAACGAGAGTAATTATTCATTTAACAGAATAATTTTATTTAATTTTTTAAATAAAAAGCAATAACTGCGAGTTTTAATTATTTCCACTAACAGAGGTAATCTAATTTTGTAATGTACTTAAAAGACAACAGCTTAACCGACGAAATGGCCAACTGTATAGACTACTCAAGAGAAAATCTCAACTTTCAGTTGTGAGCAAACTATTAATCTACAAGACAATCCTGAAACCAATCTGGACTTACGGACTACAACTGTGGGGGACAGCAAAACTAACATCAAACGTATTCAATCCTTCCAGTCTAAAGTTCTTCGAACAATAGTCGATGTCCCCTCCCTATGTAAACAATAAAACCATACATAATGACCTTAATATCCCATTTTTACTTGACCTATCCAAAATAAATTTTCCGAATCACACCAGAATCTCATTCGTCATCCTATCCTGTAGCAAAATTTAAATCAAGCTTCAGTCATCCCCACAATCTTCCTCGGGGGTTAAAACGGCAGCGACCCCGCTATCTTTTGTAAATATGTTTATATTGGAGTACTGGTAATGGCCAGACTCTCCACTCAAGTGTATGGAAAAGGGGGAAGACCAAAATGATTTACAACTTTAATTAATTAAATTAAATAATTGACAAAAAACTGTTTTAATAAATTTGCTTATTTTAGTAATATTACTTGTGGACTATATATATATATATATATATATATATATATATATATATATATATATATATATATATATATATATATATATATATATATTATATATATATATATATATATATATATATATATATATATGACGATCTCTTTCATATCTTTATGAAGAGCAATATTAAACAACATATCTGACAGTGCATCGCCTTGTTGTATGCCGAAGTGGACATCAAATTTCTCACCTACAGTTATTCCTACCAGAACATTTGCGTAAACATTACTTAAAGCCAACTGAATAATTTTTATCAGTTTACACGGCACTTTATATTTATATAATATATTAATTAAAAACTTCTTGTTGACGCTTTCGAATGTTTGTAATTGAGAAAAGAAGGTACGAATCCATATTAAACTCAAAACATTTATCCTCAGATTATCAAACCATAAAAATTTGATTAGTGCTGAATTTCTCGTATCCACTTGATAATCTTGTAAGAAAATGTTGGAGTTAGCTCTGAGTCTTTTTAATATAAGCATTGATGATATCTTATAAAGGGTTCTAGGCAGAGTTAATACCCTAACGTTTGTGTATTGCCCTTTATCGCCTTTTTCTATATAGGGAAAAATATATATATATACATTTTTTTTTAAAATATTATTTTAGAAACAATAAATTTTTTCTCAATTAAGGGATTGAGTGTTAGAAATGCGTGTAACTCATTCATACCATATATACAATAACAAAAACAATAGCAAATTTATAACAAAAGAAAAGAAAAAGAAATCTTAATAAAATAAAAGAAATGAAACGTGAGACAACATTAAATAAAAATATAAATGGACATAATAAGCTGACACTTATATTTAAATTAAGTCATGCATATATTCTTTATTAAAAATAAAACAAAATCTTTTTATTAATATAAAGTAAGGCTGTGTTATTTCACCATGTTTATTTATTTTTTTTCAATTGGCTATGTTAAACCCAAACACACCTCCATAGATGCTATAATCCAATTATGGACTGTACATAAGGAGTAATATTAAATCAAGCAGGAATATTAAAATTTACTAAGAACTGATGTCGGATTGAGCTCACCTTAATATGTACAGTTTTAGTTATAGAATGTTATTATTTCATCTTTTATTTTATTTAAATTAACATATTGACTTGACCTAATTAAGGTTATAGTTTATAAAATGTTGGTTATTAAGAGATGACTAATATCACTATCATATCATGTTAAGAGTAGTTCAGTATGAAACTTATTGTTTATTGGGTATTCCAGATGGCTTGAAAATGGCACCATAACCTAAACGAAGATAATGTTATAAACGTGTCATTTTGTTGTTAAGACTGTATATTAAGACAAATTGTATTAATATAACTGATTATGAGTAGTAGCGATTGTAATAAATTGATTTCAAACATTTGGCCTTCCGCAAAAAAGTACTGCTAGATAAGTTTTTTCCCCCTCTTGGTTAGTCATATCGTTTTACAAGCAACGCTGTAATCTTAATTGTACTGTTTGAGCGAACTTGTATATTTTAATAATGATCATGCTTCACATTTTATTAGTTATAAAGAACGGAGCATTGAGTCATATTTTTGAGGTCTTTAACTTAAGAAAAGTGGTGACACAGATAAAAACAAACAGATCAAATGAAACAGAGATTTCTCCTTTTAAAGCCAACGTTAAATGGAAATAAATGAGATGAGAAGAGTAGTGAAATAAACAAAGGAATAAAAAAAAATAAAAAAAAGTCCTAAGAAAACAGAGAAAAGGAAAAGTGTTGTTAGCAAGGAACTAGGGAAGGTTGTTACTTGTCCAATTTAAGCTGGCGCCTGAAAATAGCTTAAAATGTTCATTACCCGTTCCTACAGCAATCGCTGGAGCTGGAATATCTCTTCCAGGAGCAGATCTTCTCCCTTCTCTCTAATTCTATTTCCCTCGGAGGGTTTCAGGCTAAAGAATTAGCTTCAAAACTGGTTCCGGGCCAGATTGACAATTAACCTGGAGGTTGGTTGGTCCAATCCAATGAAGAGCCGTTATGCAAATGGTTTCTTACCTTTGATGGAGGCTATTCCAGTTATACTCTTAGTCTTACTCTGCGAATTAGAACATTTTGATGATTATTAGAAGAGTGGGCAACAGTGTATAACTTTCCATCGGTTATAGTTAACTAAAGAATACCATCTAATATTCAGGCTATTAGAATTATTAATTATCTGTCGGAGAGATACTTGCATAATCTTTATTACCATCGTCACCACAGGACCTAGGCCAAAACTAAACGATCCACTCCACCATAGTATTTTAATTATAATTCAAGTTGATTATAAGCAATAAAATTCAGATGTTTTGATTTAACCTTAATGAAATATAATATCTGATATACATAATAATACTAAACATTGTAAACTTAATTGATGATGTTATGAATATGATGAGATTCGTTTAAAAATATGATTATACATGATATTTGGCATCGGACTTAAGTATTGGTCTTAAGATAACTATTCCGAACACCTCTGGCTTATATTATAAGCCCGTTAATTAATAAGCCCGAATTAATTATCTTATGTAACTAACAAAAATTTAGGATGCTGTAAATTATATTAAATGAATAAAAACTTTTTTATATAAATAAAAGTAGAATTTTAAACATTGACGACACAGGACAGCTATTTTCATTATGGGGACTGCGAACTCGGCTTTCCAGTAGTCTGGTCACTTGGGAAAGTACTATACATGTATAGTACCTGTATTCCCTTAAGGGAAGACCTGTGTTTAAGTCCACGTAAGGATTGCTTAAATGGATTTGTTTCATTTATTTATAATTTGTAAATTAATTTAATTTCTTTGAAATTTGATTTATTAAAAAGTTAAATTAATTTTAACATATATCTGATTTAAATAGTAATTTAATTAGAATTTGTTTATTTGTGAAGCTATGGACATAATAAAAGGCTTTATTATTAATATTTTAAACTGATTTTCCCATAATTATTCTGTAATCTAACGCTATAATTAAAATTGAATTAGGAATTTCTTCTTACTGCTTTTTCAGATACTATTGAAGTTGGTAGAAATATGTTTATATCAATGCAATAACTGTTATTTGTAAGTCTATTTTATTATTCCTTGCAATTTTATCAGGATGTCTGAACGTCGTGGAGTAAGTGGGTATGAATTATAATGTTGATTACTAATCAGGAATAATATGGGTTGTTTTTCGTAACGCCTTTCATATAATTTAGTCGTTAAGAACATTTATCTCATAATTTTTTATAGTTTTAACTACATGAATTTATGTTATACTAATCCTTGGACTTTCCATAATCTTTTCTTTCACTATCTAACTAAGGTTGGCGTTTTCTTTTCCTCAAAGTCCTCAGAAGTAAAAATCTTCCAAATATCCTGAAACTCCTTAATCTACGTTAAATACACTCTCTTAATATCAAATTTCAACCTATAGATCTATATGTCATCACTATAACATAGATTCTGAATGTCCAATGGAGAAGTTTATAACTATAATATTTACGTCGGCATAAGTAAAAAAAGACTAAAATTTCCTTAGGTATGTCCATAATTAGTGCGCTTACCCTAATTGATAAAAAAAACATTTTTTTGTTAGATTTTTTTTTATATTAGTATTTTTATAGTATATTTGTATTATATCAACATGCCAGACTGATGTGTATATATCTTTTAACACTGCTATTATTCTAAGGGAAATCACAATACAGCGCAGAATAAAATTATTTTTTATTTCATTTCATTATCCTACAAGGGTTGGATATAGCAATTTACGCAAGTATAAAGATTTTGGTGAATGAAAAGAA
Organism: Nezara viridula; assembly: GCA_928085145.1. Classification (NCBI taxonomy): domain Eukaryota; kingdom Metazoa; phylum Arthropoda; class Insecta; order Hemiptera; family Pentatomidae; genus Nezara; species Nezara viridula. Next base: position 35,727,982 of record OV725080.1, on the reverse strand, counting down.
ATAAAAATCTAAATTCTAGCGAAATAATTAGAAAAAAAAGGCACATTTCAATTATAATTAACATAATATATTTGACGTTATAAGGTAAAATTTTGTACAAATATACGACGTTAAAAATCAACAACTAAACTATATGGCTAAAATATCACTGTTCTCTCCTCCTGTGATAGAACCGCTATGAAGCTTGGGGTAGATCATGTTCCACCTGCATAGTCAACTCATGCATATTCCGTTCTCATTAACACACTGCCTAGACATAAGCACCATATCGTATGTATATATATATATATATATATATATATATATATATATATATATATATATATATATATATATATATATATATATATTTAATCCCGTATATTTCTTATTTATAAAGTAATTAATATATTTTTTTCAAATGGTTTTAAATATATTTGAAGTATCAAATAATAAATTTAAGTTACGTTACCACCTACCACCTACAAAAACTTCAAACGTTCCAATCAAAATTATTGCGACTCATAACAAAAGCACCTTGGTACGTGACTAACAAAACTTTACATACTGACCTCCACTTTCCAACAGTTGACCTACATATAACGACCCTTTATCAACGATTTTTCACAAATTTAAATGTACATAATAACAGACTAATAAGAGACATGGCCACAGCTGACATACCCCAGAACATGAGGAGGAGACTTAAAAGGCGTTGGATGAGAGATCTCCTTCCGTTTCGCTGATCTCACTTATATGTCGAATGCATTAAGTATAAGAAGAGTAATCTAAGAAAAACTATGAGAGTTTTTCCTGGGGTACACTAGTTTACCTACATTGCTAACTATATATAACTACCATTAATTATATTATGATCTATCATAATTAATTTGAATTAATATTTTTATTGTTATTTTTTCAAAAACTACAACTCCGATAGCATATAAGTAGACTTTTTTCTAATAAAACATATATCGAATAAATCCGAAAAGCAAATCGAAATATAGTGGAGTAATCTTGAAATGGAGATTATTTAAAAAAACTTCGTTCCCGGTAACATATTAGTAGAGCCTTGTGTCGAATTGATCCAAAAAACCTAATTAAATCGAAATACAGTGGCGTAATCTTAAAATGGAGGTTATTTTCAAAAGCTACGCCTATCCGAAGTAACCCCTATTTCGAAAAATTAATAAATAATTAATTTTCTGCGGTGTAATTGATTTCTGTAACGTCTTGGAAAATCTCCAAAAAAATCATTATCAATTTTTGATGAATAATCGGCAGCGATTAAAAACAACAACTATTTTTGACTAGGGAAAGAGGGAGAAGTTTTGAAATGGAAGATGAGACCGGGAAAGGAGGATAAAGAGGGTTATCCAAACAGAGCTTCCTCTAAGAGCCGTGGATCCTCCATCCATCTTGACTCCCGTAGTCAAATCACACTTGACCTCCCAGAACACGTGAGCATTTTGCGCCGCCGCCCGATCGATGTCGCTTGTCGCTCATGATTTATGCTCTAGGGAGGCCTTGTTATTTGCCCGAGTTTTTTACCCATCCCGGCCCCCCTTTATGTGCCCAGGGTTATTTACGGTCTCGGGATATCCAGCTATTATTGTACTAACCTTCAGATATTTCACACTGGAAATTGAATCTGCCAGAGATTGGTTCTGTAATTGGTAGAATACCTCTATCCTGTCCCTTCTCTCTATTCCTCCCCCCAAATCCACTATAGATAATAAGATAATTTAAAAGCAAAACCATTTCTCCTATCCTTTAACATATTTTTTTTTCATTTTTCTTAACACAATTCTCGTAATAAGTGATATCACTATGTGCGTTAATGTGATTTAAATTACGATTTCGAAATGATATAAGATTTATAATGGCGAAGAAATAGTTGACTGTAGACAATATAGCTCGGAAATTATTTGAGGGTTGCAGCCACTGAGAACACACAAGTAAAAATTTTAAAAATGTATTTTGTATCTGAACTGGATCCTATTTCGATCACGGGCTAGAACTGTGGGGTCCCGCAAAATGTTCTAACATCAAACGCATCCAATCATTCCAGTCCAAAGTCGTTCAAACAATAGTCCATGCTGATTTTTATGTAACCAACAAAACCTTACATCATGACTTTCCCAATCATCTGAACCTTACATTATTCCATTTGTTGTAGACCTATCCCCAAAAAATACTCCAAATTTCATAAAAATCTTACGATCATCCAAATCCTCCTGCACAATCTCTATCAAGCCCCACTAATCCCTATAATCCTCCAAGAAGGTTAAAACGGCAGTGGGTACCCGACCTTTTGTAGTTTATATATTTTGGAGTTCTGGCAATGGTTGATTTTCCACTCAAGCATAAGTGTATGTGGCTAATGCGCTCTCGAACAATCTCCGGTGGCTTTGGTACCAGTGATGCGGTTGAGAGAGTAGCGCAGGGTTCTCCTGGAGTTCTGCTTTTCCCTCCATAGTTAGAGGGACAAGCCTACCTCAGAGTTCCCTCGTATTGTAAATAGTGCATGTGTTTTTTTGCTTTTTTTTTAATTTCCTTTTTTTCAAGTTATTTTATTTAATTATTGTATATACTTTTGGATTAATATTTATTTGTTATTTCGCTTCTGTTCATTTTTTTAGTTTTTTGTACATATAGTGTGAATGCGATATTACCTCACTATAACTAGCGGCCAAGTGATGGAATGATGTAATATTCATTAAATAGAAAAAAAATATATATATGAATATTGTATGTAGTGGTAATCTAAAGATACAAACATACAAAAAAGTGTTTTAATCTCTCACCACATACGGTACTGATATAATTTAAATTGTATTCACTTCTTAGAATTCATGTATTAGCAAATAACATTTATTTTGTTCTCATATCTTTCTGAAATAATTGTTCAATAATTTTTAAGTTTTATCTTGTCTTTCCTCAGCTCTGATGAAGAATTAAAAGCCAGCACAAAATAACATTTTCTTTTTTCCTTTTTCTTGTGTTCTCGATGATTTTAACCCCTATGTTTCCAACAAAAAGAAATCAGAATTTCCTCAAAAAGAGGACTGTTTTCTTAACCATTATGTAAGTGATGTACTATGAAGCAGGCAATTGATACTTAAGCATACAATAAAATAACCTAAAGATAAATACTTCAAGACTTATGTCGTTTCACACTTTTATTCCACTTATATTTGAATATACGGAGAAGAGCTCTGTATTCCACGTTTCCTTAAATGTTGGCACTAATATCAGCGTCTCTTCAAATATTATTGATGGTAAGTCACTACCTTGGTTTAAGTCAAAGATTCATTTTTGAAGATTTGTTCGCATTCAAGGTTGCGAAAAGTAATCGGTTTAAAACCTTTATAAATAAAAAAGTATTAACGCCATCATCATAAAATACATCATATTTAACATATTCACATTAAAATATTTTATATTTTGGATGAAATTGTATTAGGATCTTCATATTCATGCAGATGATAATAATTTGAAATACTTGAACATTTTTAAGGTGAATGATTAATTTATTATTAAATATTTCAATTTTCTTTTTATTTTATTTTGTGTTTATTCTGAATTACATTGTTAACATTAAAAAAGCATTAATGTAATTTATATATATATATATATATATATATATATATATATATATATATATATATAATATATATATATATATATATATATATATATATATATATACAATAAATTAAAATAACTTAGAGATAATTAAAAAAAAAAAGTTACCTATATACAATATTTACAAGCAGGCAAAAGAACTCCAAGCCAAGCTTGTCCCTCCAAATATACAGGGAAAAGCAGGGCTCCAGGAGATTCCTGTACTCCGTTCTCAGTCATATTGTCTAAGCCGGAATGTAAATGAAGTAAAATAAAGTTAAATAGATTCATATTTTAGTTTGGATATCATTTTTAATTTAAATTTATTTGTTGTCTAGGATAGGAATTCTGTAAATGGTTATACTTGTCCAACCCATAAATTTAAAAGACATGAAGACTTTACAAGCGTTAACGAGTAACAGAATACTCTGCAATCTAAAACTGAATTTAAAATTTCACTTTAAAACCTTTCTCAGTATCAACAATCACCGCAGGCCAAAAAAAAAAAGTCTCTTGTCCTGAATACATAATGTAGTTTGGAAACTGTTCAAAAGCAAGAGGTCTATTGCCTTAACAAATTTAAAATTCTAATTGAAACATAAAGATCTATTCCTATAATGAAATACATTCTGCGTATACCGTGTCCTAGAAAGTATTGTTTTAAATGATGTTTATAATTGTTGACCGATTGTTTTTCCAGTCGAACTGTTTCCAACCTTCCAATTACGATTCGTTTCGTCAATTTATATGATATTGAAAATATTTCTGAATTATTATTATTTATTTTTTTAAACAAATCATATATGAACTACGTAAATATCATTCCTTTTTTAAAATACTGAAAAAAATATTAATATGTAAGGTCAGTCTTCTCGTTACAGTATGACAGAACAATAACTATAGAAACAACAGTATATATATATATATATATATATATATATATATATATATATATATATATTATATATATATATATATATATATATATATATATATATACATATATATATATATATATTTTTTTATTTATCCTAATCTTACCCCATTGATTAGAGTAAATCGGGACAGTTCATTATCTTCTTTTTTGTACCAACGTTACTCCACAATACTGTTTACATTATTTACATAAGAAACAACAAGGAAAATGAGTGTATACCAATTTTATCCAACAATACAATATTAAGAGCACATGAGAACAATAAATTCGTTATAATTGTTCAAAAATATTGCAAAGCATGATTTTTTAAATAAATAGGCCTTCAAAATTAACTGAAATAACAGAAAATGATACAAACATTTTTCAAACACGTCGTAAAATTTAGTTTTTATTAACTGAAGCCAGGAGATCGCTGTAAACTTACAGTTTTTTCAATTTGGAAATATCTCGCCGGTCAATTTGTTCTTTGAGTACTCAATTATTTTATGGCCAATATTAATACTTCGGTAATCAGATGTTCGCAGTTCTTGAGGCAAAAGCGAGTTTCATGGAAACAAAAATTTTGAAAAAGCAATGGAGATAAATAAAATCTAACTCCACAACGAGTGTAGTGATCTAGGGTTCTCAAACTTCTGCAATATAGTAGCGCAATACATGCCTACACGTTTTTGCAGACTGAACTAACACAGTGTATCCACAACGAAATTACCACGAACTAATTTTTCCCAAAGTTACCCACCCAGTTCCAAAGTTATCACACATTTTCCTAAATAATTATTTTAGAAAAATAATAAAATAAATAAATAAAATTCTTTGTTTTGTGATTAGACTTTTTATTTTACTTTTTTTTTTTTTTTTTTTTTTTTTTTAATTTGTCTATATTTTCATTTTTGAGGGTTTCAAAGGGTTGCGCTTTTGACTAAAGCGTTTGAGGAAAGCCGTAAAAAATGCTCAATTTTTTTAAAAACAAATTCATTAGTAGTATCTATAGGCAGTCAAAGTCCTAATAATCTGATAATAACTCGAATAAATTAAAAAAGATTTGAAATAACTTTCCCAAATTTATGTATTTATTTTGTTAGTCTTGTGATGATTCTCTACCTTAGAGGCAACATTCTGAAATTGACCTTATTATAGATCTTGACACAAGAATCTCTGTCCTCTGGAAGCTGTCTCCTCCTCCTCCAGTTCATTGCTCTCTTTTTAAAGGCTTCTTTGACTCGTTGTTTCCAAGTCTTTCTTGGTCTTTCCTGCGGCCAACTCCCCCCTTCTACTCTCAATTCGTGAGTAGCCCTGACCTCTCCAGCCAGTCGTGGTATATTTCCAACCTACTTGAGTTTTTCTCTATAATTATTTCCTGCAGGCTCACTCGATCCCGTTTTATTTTCCCCTCTATGTTTTTCATGTAGTAAATTTCAACGCAATTTGCTCTTGTGCTTGCTTGTGGAATCACGACTCACTTGTATAGGTTGGAATATGGAGAGAAGGATATTTCGAGGCAACCTTCTTGGGTGCCTTTAAAACATCCTTCTTGTTCGGGAGGCTGTTTTTAATTTATATATGAAAATTAACTCTCCCGGCGATTTGGACTAGAATAAATCGAATACGATACTTAAATCTTAATCATAAAATTTTTACTAACGAAATTTTATCTTTAATGTAGGTAATTTTCATTTTGGATTATTTTTTTAACGAACAAATATAAAACAAAATGCTCTAAATGAGAAGTTCTTAAAACTTTTAAAAACAAAAAGGAATTTGTGCATCCTTTGTTGTACAACATTTTCTTTTCTTTTTCCTCCTAACTCGAGGCAAATAAATACTGTATATATTTTGTTGTGTTAATAACTATTTGTTTTAATGACTAGTTAAAAAAGAACAAATACAAGAAATGTTAACCATATAAGATTTTTATTCACCGGGTTATTTTGAACATTTATTGTATTAAATATAGAAATTAATTGATTGGTTTTTTTTTTTGCTTTTGTTTAATGGCGTTAATCTGCACTGGTCATCAATGCCATTTTTAAATTTTAATTCATTTAATAATTCATTTTAAATATATATAAGTTTTATATATATATAAACACATACATCTACACCCATTCGGGGATGTAAAATTGATTCCGAAATAGTCATTTGTTCTTATCGGTTAATGCAAATTTACCACCTGACTGAAGCTTTCATTTAAAATTTAAAAAAAAAAGACACTCGATAGTCCCTCACGGTTCTAAACTTTTAAAAACGTCAGTGCGTGAGCCGTAAATAAATGACATGATCAAAAGCTCTAACAATCTGGTTAGGAAATATTGACAAATTTCTAGAACCAATATTGGAGATCAGAGGAACCACAAGGGAACTGTCGATGGGATATTGCAAACGACTGAGTTCTCTTTGAAAACTTCCAGCCAACAAACAAACTGTCACGAGCCAGGGCTGTCAGAGTGCAAGTTGGACCGCAGCCCTCTCGGCCAACCTCTACTTAACAACTGCTCTACAACCTTTATTTGAATTTATAAATATTTAAGCTTAATAACGTCATTCAGTATTATTCAATTGCATACATTATTTCGTTATTGATTTTTTTATTTTTTATTTATTGAAACTGGTACGTTTGGTCCCCGCGGGAAGTTAGACCAAATCCACTATATTAGCGGAAGCTTACAAGTTGTAACATAAATACATGTAAGAATAGGCTGGTAAAAAAAACAACTGCACGAAATAAATACAACTAGTAAATATGAGCAAATCAAGAGTAATGACATGAACAGACTTGATGAGACACTAAATAATGATAGCACTTGATAATAAGCTCTATGTCAGAAGATCAAGATCTATGTCAGAAGATCAAGATCTATGTAAGAAGATCATCTTCTTTTCAGACGCCTTGGAGGGTTATCAGGAATTGAGAAAAAAACAAGGCTGGAAACAAGTGGATTCGGTTTTTTTTTTTTTTTTTGTGTTGTTGGTTTGTTTTTGTTTAATGGCTTTAAACGGTCATCAACACTATTTTTAACTTTTAATTTATTTAATAGTTCATTATATATATTTTTTTCCGGTCCTGTTGTGTGACCCTCCCGACATTTATACAACAATGATTTGGGTTATTTTTCGATTTGTATACATTGTTGTCTGCTAGCCCTCATCACCTAATCACTAATAATCTAATCACACGGGAATCAAGTGTATTAATAGATATAATGATGATATATTAATCTCCTAAAAATGCAATCATCCAGAAAAAGGAGGCTTCCAAGACATTTAACTTTGTTATGTAAATAAATAACTAGCTATGAAGAAAAAAAAATGGTTGCCTTATATTAAAAGAAATTTTTAAACATGATAAGTTGGACTAGTTATGAGCATAATGATAACTGAAAATATTGTTTTATCCTGACATTACATGCATCAGAACGGCATGGTACACGGTACAGACATCTTTATGAAAGTATTAACATCCGTCTAAAACTTTTTGAAACGTTGACTTTTTTTTTTTTTTGTCTGCATATTGGACAAATAAGGCTGTGTGGTTTGGAGTTTTACCAATTATAACCCATTATTTATTTTCTGTCTCTTGGTTATTTTGTTACTAATTTATTTTAAACATATGTTAATAATTTGATAAGATGGTGTCTTTAACGCGAACTGCAAAGAAAACGAGGTTTGGCAGTTTATCAGAAGGCGTTAAAAAATCCTGCACCATATTCCACTTAACCCACTTTAGGCCTGTATATTTATTTGACCACAATTAACAGCCGTAATTTTCAAATTGGCGGGGGAAAGCTATTAACAACAAGGAGGAAACAGACCCGACTACCGCTTTTATTGGCCAATAAACTCCGGACCAGAGGAGCTAACGGACAGGGGGGTTGATATCATATTTCTACGGTGAACCAATTAGGTAAAGCCGCTATAGGGGATGGGCCAATAGCCATTGAGCTTTACCCCTCCACGCCCCGCCCAATTAGCCAGTTATTAACGTCCGATAAATATTTGGCTAACGCTTCTGTTTGCCTCTCTCCCTTTTTACAGTTAACTAACCCTCCAAATGCTGTAGAGGAACTTTGACAAATTCTTTGAATCCATAAAAAAAAAAACAAAATAAACCACTACAATTATTTGTTTTGTTAACTAGTGGAGTACTTAACAGCGCACCAACCCCCATTTTACAATTATACAACTGCCCATTTAATTGTATTACTCGTTGCTCAAATCATATCTTGCTCGAAGTGTATCAAATTGTAACTGTAATTTACATGTATTCTATTGTTCAGATTGTATTTTTTTTCAACATAAAATAAACGAAAAGAAATCACAGTTCGGGCAAACTTTTACTTTCTTTAAACATTTATATTTTACATCGCGACTTATTACCAACTTATATTATTATAGAGGGTGCCCGGTAAGTTGAGGGAAATATTTGAAATGTCAGTAATAGGCATCATGTTCTACGAAAAAGTTCATTAAAATATTGCCCGATTTCAGACATAAAAGTAGGGAATTCAAGATTTATATTTTTTTAGTGAGCCACGTTTTTGTTGAATACTTTAAAAAATGCCTTTGATTGTGACAGATTGTATTAATATTCTTCCAAAAATATTTGAGATATTAAAAAAAAATACTTATAAATGGAATGACATAAGTTTCTTATTTCAAGCCGCATATGGCCATGTTTTAAACTAAGGTTCCCCATATTAAGGAAATCATTTTTATTTACAATTAACTAACATAAACATTCAAAATAAAATTTCAATTAGAGATTTTCGTATTATAGAAAAAAAACTTTAAAATCAAGCAGGAAACTTGTCGCTGAAATAATAAACACTACATCAGCCAGACAAAATTATCGTTGTCTACACTCATAAAAGTAACTAAAAGTTATAGTATGCCCACATTGTTTGCGGAAAAGTAAGAAATATAAAGCAAATTTTGTGATGTCATTTTTTTTATATTTTTACATTATAAACGTTATGTTTAACCTTGTTTGCTATAGAAGTCAAATTTACATTACTACAAAAATATTTGAATCGGATACGACCCATTTTGTCCTAGAACTTAGCCTTTTTGAGTGACAATTAACTTGCATTTAATTCAGAAAATATGATACAGAGAAATACAATGATATGAAAAGACTTGTAGAGGATCCAGCATCGGAGGGTTATCAGAGATCAAAGAGAAAGCAATTTTAAGAAACGAGAGGATTAGGAAGTTTCCTATGGAATGATAGGTATCTGGATTGGACCAATTCGGAAACATATGAAATATTATGGTCATGAACTAAGGAGCGTTGTGGATTTTACGAAGGATTCTGGATTGTATGGTTCGATACGAAAGAAATTCGACGTTTTCGAGGAGCCTCAAAACTCAACTCCGTAAGTCCAAATTGGCGTTATTGTAGACATGTACATTGGATGCTTATATCGTTTGTCAAGTAAGCACTGAAGTAGTTGGAAACGCCGAGCGGTTTCTTGTTGTATCAGTCTGGAATAAGAAATCCAAGTTAGGAGTTTGTCTTGATGAAGTCGTAGGTATCGGGTTTGTTCAACATGGTTAAGTGAGGTATTGTTAAAGGGTAATTTGATGGGATTTATCGGAATTTATTTTCATCCTTCAATTTTTGCACCATTCTCCTTAAGGATTGTGTAATAAAATTACCACATAATTCATGCTTAAATTAATAATTTTATCGCAAATAACCCGCTTTGGTTGATGCAGAACATTGTTTAATCAATATATAATTATAAAAATAAATTTGATAAATATGCGCGCATTCTTTGATTATTAGCAACAAAATAAATTTCCAATAACATGGAAATAAATTATCACTTCCACAACTAAGAAAAGCACTGCAAAGTCGTGTTTAACATAAATAGTTGAAAATTCAACTTTTACAACAGGGTGATGGTAAAGTAAGGAAGGGGAATTCTGGCAAGGAAAAATGAACGACCGAAAGAAGAAAAGAAAGAAAAAATAAAGAGACGAAAGAAAGATGCGTATAATACAGCGGAAAAGAACTGGCTAGAAAGGAGGCCACTAAAATAATTTCACACGTTGAGGAAAGGAAGAGAGAACTTTTCCTAAATCTCCCTCCAAAGTCGCTACAGTTTGGAGCCAGTTTTTCGGCTCCAATTTGTGGCCTCTGTTCCCGAGCTTTACAACAACCTCCCACAGCTTCGAGACCAGGGGAGTAGAGCACACCTTTCACCAAATATATTGTGAAAGCACTGGCAATTTTCACCCGCTTAGGAAGGAAATCTGGGTCTGTATACTTTAGCTGAGCTGTCCAGAATGCTGGCCCGCCTGAATCTTTATTAACCTATATAAATTAAATAAATTCAAATGATTTCGGAGGTCAGCTAATAAATACAAATTGTAAGTCTCAAATTAGCAAAGATCTTATGTAATTCGTGAATATAATTTTCAAAAATATTAATTATTTGGAAAAACAGCAAATTATTCTAAAAGAGTAGAAACACCATTAGGAATAAGTCCAATTTATCAAAAAAAAAAGGTATTAATTTGGTAATTTTGTTTATCTTTTAAGAACTAAAAAACTGATACGTGGAAACAAAATAAATGACTCCATAAACAACACATGGCTTACAAACCAAAAATTTATTTAATTTTTTCCTCAGCTATTCTCGACTCAAATCACTCTCTTCTTCATAAGTAATTATTAAATTAATATTTTTTCAGGTATAGTGATATCTCGAGTTTTAAATAATACAGAAATAACTTTATTCGCCACATTTATATTTCAAAATATTATTTATACTACCTAAAATCTCTGAAAGGTGTATCGTAAAGATTAGGAAATACTGAAAAATGTGTTAGCAGACCACAAGAGCAACAATAAGCTAATTTTGATTATAGCTCTATTACCATAAAAAAAAATTAATATTTAATTTTTATTTATGACGTTTTGTCTTATAGTATCAGATGTATGAATTAGAAAAGGTTCGAAGAGGTTTAGGTGAGATTAAAGACGGATTGACGTCATTGGTGTTAGTGAAACCTAAAATAGTGTAGAATTTTTACAATGAGTTCCCCTTAGAAAATATAAACATTTGGCTTTTTATGTTGATGTGAATCATTTATTCTACTGACATAATGTCAATTTCAGTCAAATTATTGCAATGTCTTTAATTTTAGTTTTTGTTATAAAATATATATATATATATATATATATTGATACATATATTCAATGTGAACTAACCACCAAGAAATTAAGGTCGGGTTGAATTTGCACAAAATGTTAGCTTTAAAAAATTGATCAGATCTAGATATTGGTTCAAGCAATAGTTCAAGCTGTACTACCGAACTTGATGAAAAATGAAGTGTAGTAAATTAAGAAATTCGTCAGGAGTCGGCGAATTGATTATTTAAAATGAAATTAGGTTATCATTATCTATGGATTCGTCAAGCCTATTTAGACTAAGGGAGATTGTGAACATTTGTGACAGACGTTATACTAGCGAAACTATAAAGGAATAGTCGGTAGGGTTAAAGTAGAAAAATGGGAGGAGTGTAGGTCTGTATATGTTTCATAAAAAAGCGTCAAGACATTAATGTTAGTAGAGACCTTAATTACTTTTTAAGGGACGAAAGTAATGATTTTTATTTGATTTCTTCGATTAATTATAGTCATATATGTGCAGATATAATAACTATTGCTTTTCCTCGTTATAATTTAAACATTAGTAGTTAAATAGCAGAACTTACTTTTTGTCTTGACAATTTTGTGGTTACGGTTGTGACACAAGTTAATTTTTTTTTTGCTTTTAGGTGTCCAGAAAACTCTTGAAGATCAAATGTTGATTCTTATAAAAATGTTTATACTTCCTTCAAGAAGACATGTTAGTCTTTATGTTTCACTGATTTTGATTGGATATATAATAATATATTATTGCTTAGTATTTTGACACAGTTGCCGTAATGTAACAGGGAGTATAAAAATAAATGTCCGTTTTATCATATTCAATATTTCAAAGGACTATTAATATTTTAATCCTATTTTAATATTTACTAATGCTTAATAATCTCTTTAGAGAATTCTCTATTCTTGTTTAATCCCATTCGACTTCTTAAAAAAAAAACCTCAGTCTAGTTAATTCTTTCAAAGAAGAAACATGACAGTGTCTCGACATTTTAAGGCATAAGGTGTCCTTGACCAGAGAACTGCGCGGCGTTAGTTTCAATAATTTAGCAGTGAAGATAAGACGTTGGAAAGGAGGAAAGGCTCCGGGCGACCATCAAAGGATATTGATGAGGTTCTGGCGAAAAATATTGAGTCAAATCCGTCCAAGAGTACTCGCGATCTTACCAGGGAGTGTGTTGTGTCGAAAGATTTGGTTAGTGGCCATTTATTTTCCATGGGGAATGTGAAAAAAGAGCAGTAGACTGGTTTCTCACGAACTTACTCCTCAGCGATCAGCTAAGAGGTTGGAAACTTATGAAAATTTATTGAAAAACCCTTTTGATGAAAAACCCTCATCCCTCATATAGCCCAGACCTTGCTCCACTATTATTGTCAAAACTGGCTAAAATTTGGGGTTATGAATATCAAGAACACGCAAGTTTCTTATACAAAAGTCGGAGGGCCGGAAAACATTTGTTCTAACTCGTGTTAAACCGATACTTTCCTTGAAAAAAAGAAAAAAATTCAAACTGTTTTTTATTGAATCTTCTTAAAAACCATTTTCGGATAACTTTTTTGGCCATCTTACCTATTAAGAGTGTCTAAAAAAGAGGTTTTAAAATACTTGTTTTGGTAAACTCTAGTGTCTGTAAATAGAGATGTGCCTTAAAGAGAGGTCATTATTCATAAACCATAAAACATTAGAGGTTTCACTGAATTTTTTTTTAGTTTATTTTTATTACCCAAGTATTTTTCATTAATAATATTATTTTTAACTATTGTATTTTTAATTAATTATTTTTATTTCCCTTTTGTATGTACTACATATTGTTTAACTTCTGGTCTTTTTCTTGTTACCTCTCAGTGTGGCAGCTTATATTGAATACATTTCTTACAAAAAAATTGCTTAATTAGTATCAATTTATTAATTTATAAAATTATTAATGTTATTAATTAATTAATAGCCTTGTTATTTAATACAACATATAGTTTGCAATACAAACCTTCAAAGAAAACTTACTAAGTAATAGTTGAATGTCACATAAATAATAATGCCAATATGTCCCGAAATCCATTACTTATGCTAGAAAATTATATAACTGAAATTATTTTTTATTTATTTTATTTTCAACCCTCCCCTGCCTGAAGGCAATACGGGTATTTGCAGTAGTGGGATGTTACTGTTACATAACAACCCAATGCTGCATTTTTGGCTATTACATTATTTTTCTGAGCTGTGCACACAGCTTGCTTTTCTCTTCACTTGCATCTGGTATACTTTTATTCTTATTCTGGTGGTCTCCCCGGTGCAGCTTCTCTTCTTCTTCCCAAAGAGAAGTGGGTTGGTTGAACAACTTCTTTCCATCCGTATATAAAACTTTTAAAATGATCGTATCTTTCTTTGTCCATAAGTTGAGGACGATCTCTCTCTGTTAGGACAAAGAGACCTGTTTCTCTCAACAGTTTCGCCCTCAGTGACTCATAGACCGTACAGGTAAGCACAACATGTTCAGCGGTCTCCGGTACCCCACAACTTGGGCATAGGGGATCGATATTTATACCATACTGAACGAGCTTTGCTCGGAAACCCCCATGCCCCGTGAGAATCTGTGAAATCCAGTAGTCCGGGAGGACCCAAGTCGCTTCTAGTCGCGAACTGACGGTGGGGAAGTACTTCCTTAGAGTAGCTCCTTTGGGAGTCGTCAACCACCGTCGGTTCCAGTCCTCTACTGTATCCTCCCGGAGAATCTTCTTCCAGTTTCTTGGATCATCTCTTATTCTCACTCGGAGGTAATCCGGTAGAGCCGCTAAGCATTCTCTCCTAATCTTATAACGGTAGTAGTCTTCTCTCAGCAGGAGGTCGAGAGGTATTCCTCCTGCCAAGACCTGCACAGCCTCATGAGACACCGTCCTGAATGATCTGGATACTCGAAGCAGAGCCATCCGCTGAATCGTGGCCAACCTACATTTCTGTCTGTGCGAGAGATTTTGGCTCCAGGCAGGGGACGCATACCTCAGGATACTCACAATAACACCTTTATAAATGGTCATAGTTGCTGGGTACCTGAGTCCCCAAAATGCGCCCCCAATACGACTGAGTCCGTTAAGGGTTAGGGCTACTCTACTTCTCAAGTAGTCCAAGTGCGGGGTCACGTTGAACTTTCTTCCTATCCTAATCCCAAGATAGGTGACAACCTCACTTGGACGTATTCTTGATGCAATCATTGTTATAGGGTGAGCCCTATCAGTCGTGCCTTTCAAGAGGATGGCCTGAGTCTTAGCGGCGGCCATCCTGAATTTCTTCTTCTCGCACCACTCTTCTACTAAGTTGGCGCACCTTTCAGCTTCTTCTTTCAGTCGGGCTCTGCTGTTCGAGGCTACCACAACGGCCAGATCATCCACATAAGCCGTAGCGGGGAACCGCTCCTCTTCTAGTACTCCCAACAACTCATTGAAGACTAAATTCCATAGGGCAGGACCTAGAACAGAACCCTGGGGACAACCTCTTTCCATGGAGTCTTCAACTTCGAAGAAGTTACCCCGGATTCTTAAAGTTCGGTCCTGAAGATAGCTCCGTAGTAGCTCGTACAAGTTGCTGGGAGCTTCATACTTCTGCAACTGCTGGAGTACGCAAGGCCACCAAACACTATCGAAGGCGGAGGAGATATCAAACAGGAGGAGCATAACATACTTCTCCGCCTTCTCTTCGACGTCATTGCGCACTCTTAGCAGGGCATCCACGGTTCCCCTACCCTTAGTGGATCCGTACTGCCGTGGATGACTCGCTCTTGAGAAGACTGGTCGTACGCTCGCCAGGAGTAGGTTCTCTAGCACTTTGCTCATAACAGGGAGGAGACAGATAGGCCTATAAGACTTGGCTAATTGCTTGTCCTTGTCTCCTCCCTTGTAAAGGAGCCTTATGTCGGCAATTTTCCAATGTCGTGGAAAGTATCCCCCATCAAGGCAATCATTGAATAACTCCAACAACGTATCTTCGATATAGGGGATACTATTCTTTAGCATAGCCGCATCGATTGCGTCTAAACCGGGAGCACAACCAGTCCTTTGCCTGTCCACAGCAGCACGTAGATCCCATATGTCCCATGGTGGGCACAAGTCCGTACCAGGTGGACATACCGTAGTGCGCCTTATGAATTCCTCTTCTTCATTATCTTGGGACGGATCATCTCTGGGGTAGATTTCTGCTATAAACATCTTCGATGTCTCTTCCAGAGTGGTTGCATGGGTAGCTCCGCACTTGAGCGCAGCAATCACTTGTTGTGGTGTCAGCTTACCCAGAGCCACTCTGTAAGGAATACCCCAAGGATTCTTTGATGACTCCTCAACAATGAACTCGTCCCAAGACTTCCGCTTTTGTAAGCGCACCTCATTTCGATATGCCCTGGCTTTAGACTTGTACTCGTCACGAAGTGTAATGCGCCTCTCGTCACAAATACACCTCTGGTACGACCGCCGGGCCTTGTAGAGCTCTCTCTTCATCATAGTTAAGGCCGGCGTCCACCATGGGACAGGTCGAACTCTCGCCTTCCGATGCTGGAGGGATTCTTCAGCAGCATCACGGATGACAGTTGTGATCCTGGATACTCTGTAATCCAGATCATGAGTCTGATCCATGTCAGCCTCATCCCAATCCTCATCAACCAATTTTCCCTCCAGAGTCGACCGGAAGGCGCTCCAATCTTTTCTTCGGGTTATGTAACCCTTGTCTGTGCCGTGGGAACTAAATGAACTTTCCACCAGCCTAAAAGATATCGCCTGATGGTCGGAACTCGTCTCAGATCGAAGGGTCCAATCGATGATGCGGTTTGCCAGCACCGGTGATGCCAAAGTCACATCGATCCAGCTGTGGCCTCTTGCACTGGAGAACGTTGGAATAGCGGAGGAATCGTTTATGACTAGTAGCTGGCTCCTTGCTATAAATTCACCAAGCTGAACGCCTCTTCTATTGGTTCGATTGGACCCCCAGACCGTGTTCCAAGAGTTGGTATCTGAGCAGATGATCACGTTCCGAGTGCAAGCCGTGATCATCTCCACAGCGGTTATGTCCCTTTCTATGTCATTTCCATCAGGCATGTATGATGAAACTAGCGTAAAGGAAATATTACGCCACTTGATATGACATGCGACACAATCCGCCGTGGTATACTGCCTCAGATCCATCACATCGAGGTTAGGATTATTAATCACAATAGCAGCCCTGGGCCTCCTCTCTCTACTGCCCAAAGCTATAACTCTCGATGTGAGGCCAAACCCCGTTACTAAGTTCCCACGGCAGGTCGGTTCTTGAACCGCCATAACATCGTAGCGCGGATAAAGAGCCCGGAGTTCGTCTGCCACTATATGCCGGCGCCCCATGTTGAGCTGGAGGATGGTAAGCTCACTCATAAAAGGTCCTCTTCGCTACCTCTTTAGCCCACTTCAGGTGCACAGGGCACTCCCGACTTCCCGCCTTGTGCTTCCTTTGACTAGCAGGCGCATTTACCCGCTCGCAGTTGATGCACGATGGGCTAGCCAGTTCTTTTTTCTTAGGGCAATCTTTTATAACATGGCCAGTGGAAGCGCACCAAATGCAGACTACGGCATTTGATATGCAAGTGGCCTTAGTGTGACCATATCCCTGACATTTACTGCATCGAGGAGCGTCGAGGTAGTCTTTGATTGTAATACTCCACCATCCTCCATCTAAGCTTCCTATTTCCAACAGCAGGAATCGAACTTTAGGGTGCACTTCTATCACCCAATTCTTTGTAAAGCCATTTCTTGCCATTGAGGAAAAAAGTGGCCGGATATCATCAACGACTAGCGGAGTGGGGACCGACTTCTCGGGTATTCTTTCCCATAAAAATCTCACCAACTCCGCTGAATCCCATGAGAGGGGGACGCCCTGAACCTCCAATCTAGGTTTCTTCCTAAAGGCAAGTTTGGCTTGAAGGCCACTGTCTCTTAGCCCTTGCCATCTAATCACCTTCGTGGCATCACTACTATTATCCATGCGGACCAACACGGAGCCAGTCTTGGTCGTACGGACAATGGAGGCCTTTACTCCAATTTCGCTTGGTGAAGGCAACCCATTGATTATATCTGCTGGTCTCTTGCCAGTTCCGCTTATAGTGATATAAGTCGATCTCTCAGTTTGAGTTGGCTTTGTAGGCAAAGATTTCACAATATCCGCAATGGTTATTGGTTTCTCTTGCCGTTGTTGTTCTAGAGCTTTCGGTTCTATTGAGATCACTCTGTTTGACGAAGTAAGTGCTTTATTAGTAGCTTTAGTTTTTTTCCTCCTTCTCTTACTCTTGACGGTTTCGAATCTCTCTGTTAACTCCGGACAATGATCCATATCTTGATTAGCAAGTTGGTGCTGTTCTCCAGAGGGTCCTGCCTTAGGCTGTAAATGTTGAGGTGCTGAACTTGAAAGAGCCTCCAAAACCTTTGGCACAGAAGCCTCAACGATAACTTTGGTTAACATGTCATGCACCTTTTCCGATGACAATGTTTCATTTATTGCTCTTTGGACAAGGGTAAGTACACTGTCATAACTATCTTGAGTATCTTCGTCTTCTGAGGTCTCAATCATCTTAACAAGACATTGAATCTTGTTGCTAATATGGTCCCTAACACTACTTACGGGCTTGTTTTCATGTTTGACCATGTATAAACGGAGATTCTCCTGTATTCGCTTGGCTTCAAGAAATAGATTAGAGCCCTCTTCCAATTTCTTTTTAGCAACAGGGGAACCCTTCCTGGCCCTCTTTATCGTACGTTTTCGTTCTATACGAGGTTCCACTCCTTCAACTATATTATCATTCAACATAGTAAATTAAAAGTGACGTAACCTTTAAATAAAAGAAAACTTACTTATCTTTCCTAAAGAGTCTTTCGGCTTCCTAGGGAAGCTTAAGGTAGTTTTAGCTACCAAGGGATCGAATAGTTTTACTTAACATACTTTAAAACTATTTTCTGGAAAAATGTTAAGTAGTAGATAAAAGGTTATAGTGAAATAAACTTGACGAGTCTTACACTGACACTTACCTTAAGGTACGACAATGTCTAACCCAATATTTCACTACTGAAGAACTTTACAAAACGTACTACAGAAATAACACTTAAAAGAAACACTTAACCTAACAGTCCAAAACTATATACACCAATAAAACGAAATTAACAGGAACAGTAACGACAAAATAACATAATTAATGAACAAACTAACAGCAACTTATTATGAAATAGAACAATTAACACAAAAAAAAACACTATAAATAATTAGAAAATACGTAATCAAAAGCTATAGGCAATTACACTATAGACCTCACATAACCTTCTCCTTATATAACTGAAATATCTCCAAGATTAAGGTATAAATTCCTTTATGCCAGGGACGAGACTACACCCTTTTTTGCGATTTAGGCCGTGAATTAAATTTCCCTACTCCTAAAAGTTTTTCTTTAGCACTGGTGAAGAAAATAATCTTCCCCTTATTTCTAAATATTGAAAAAGTTGGCGGGCCCTGGAGCAGTTACTCCGGGAATACTGAAGAAGACTATAACAGGATTCCAATAACAGGCTACAGAAAACTAAGTTACCCACATTTTTTCGTTTTATTGTCCTGCTAGTTTTATTTCTTCTCAGTCCTGTAGAAGGAAAAGTAAACCTGCAGGAATCCAGTTGAAAAGCTTATAGTAATTATTAAAGACAATTTTCAAATGATTGTATTAATGCCTATATTAGCTCCAATGATAGTTCATTTAAAAATAATTATATATATATATATATATATATATATATATATATATATATATATATATATATATATATATATATATATATATATATATATATATATATATATATTTTAACATTCACCAAAAAGGTTATTTCCTAATGAACTTTTAATAATAATTTATTAAATCGAAAATGTCTTTATTCTACCATCATTTGTTATCAAAATAAAATTTCAATGATTTTTCAAAGAAGAAAAAAAAATACAGATATGTTAAATAGGAAACAGACACACAGGTGGAACGGGTTTTGATGAAAGATAGTTGTTTTACATTTCCATCTTAATCAAGAGCCTGTCATGGTTACCCTGAAAAAAAAAAATGAATGGAACGTCACGGTACTCAAATCGGATCCTTGCGGGATCCCTTTAATTAAGTTAAGACCGTATAAATGACAGCAAATAAAATGCGGACAGGGACTTGAAATAAGCCGCAGGATGATGGCTCAGGAAATTGTGATGGTTTAATTCACTGAAGAGAACCATTAATCACGGCTATGATGATGACAGAAAACACGGCCCTGATGGTTCTCTGAGGCTCTGTTCATTTCCTTGCTGGCTACCGTTCCATTCTCATTAATCTATTCTTGCTCTTGTTTCCTGTTCAAGGGGAGGTGTAACAATGCATCCCTTTCCAACAGGATGCAAATGGTATACCCATGTTTATAATTTAAGTAGCTTGTATACACCGTAAACTCAGCAGCAGCAACAAATAAGCGCATAGTATGCTACATTGTAGATTTCATGAAATTACCAATACCAGCTTCATAAAAAAAATTAGTGCAGAATCAAGAATGAAATTTTAATAAATCTTTCAACATTTATATTCTAAAAGAAAGTTTTACCCAATAATTTATGGAAATAAAATAATTATCTTGACTGTATATGCATATGAGATTTTCTGTTGACAGAATAACTCAAATTTCATTATAAATCTCAAGTTATTTTAATTCTGCCACTCATTTATATAATGATTATCACAGGTAATGTTAGTAATTAGGAAGCATGATGAACATAAACTAGCCTTTGAGAAAAGAAATTCAATTAATTAATCCTTGATCAATAAATATATTATAGATTCAAATTTGTTTAACAGATTTTTTTACTAAAAAAAACAAATTAAAAAAAATAAAAAAAGTCCATACTACCACAACCCGTGAAGTGTCTTGGATTCAGTTCTATTTAGAGAAATCACTGTTTCTTGGTCTACGGTTGAGCAAGGAGGTGATGTGACTGAGGTCATGCTCAACTGCCAGATTTTATCCCTTGAACAATTATTTTAATTGAGGGTACCCATTTTATAGAGGCTGGGTGTGCTCCAGGAGGGTCTACCTACCCAGGGTTGCCCCACGGCTAATGAAACAGAATAAATAATTTTTCTGCCGTGAGCCGGGATTTGAACCTGGAACCTTTAAAAGCTTTGGAAGCTCAGTACCCTACCACTGAGCTACCCCACTCTCGTTTTTTTATTTTTTTATTAACTTTTATAAAATATTCTGGATAATTATCAGATATAATTATCCAGTCGCATCCCGAGTAATGTTTATCCCAAAACATAGGAAATTTGATGTTATCCCTTTTGTGGGGTGAACAAATAGCAATATCGTTACAAAAAGTGAGTAAGATGATTCAGTGATTGCAGTGTTGAAATATAAATTGTAATTGAAACACAATTTTCCACTAGAATAATCACAAAAATATTTAAATTGGAGTTAGTTATCATATAATACGATGAATAAAATATTATAGGTCCCTTTTCGTCTCTATTATGAGTTTTGATGAATGAGATATCAAACGAAAGTTAAGTTCATAGAAGAGTGATAAATCCCAATTTCGATTCTTAGACTCCTACAATTCTAAGAAAAATAATGAAAAGATTTGTAGGTTTCAAAACTTAACGGGTCGAGAGGGAATCAATTTTTAAAAATAATTTTCACACGGGAAAAAAGACCCAGTATAAATCAATAGGATATTTATGATAACCTTCGGTGAACAAAAAAGCAGTTTAAAAGGGATGAAAATATGTCTATAATCCTTTGAAAACATCGGATAATACAGAAAAAGGTTTTTAAAAAATATTTTTAAAAAATATAAAATCTATTCTAGTATGACTTCTATACCCTCAGTAATGGACTTTTATACATTTAATGATAGCGAAAAGTACAAACTAAACCTCTTTGGCATCAGACGAAGATATTTTGAGTTTGATCGAAAATGGTTTAGAACAAGTTCAGCGATATCTATATTTTATTATATATCTATAGTTATCGATATCTATAGCCTAACTATAAACTGGATAGATATTTTCCAGTGAGACAAGCTAATTACTTATTCAGTAAATTGTTACTTTAACAGTCTTAGACATATATGAAGCTTCAGAAATTAAATAAAATATCTTTAATAAATGATAATGTAATATTATAGTTAGATTATCTGTAATATTAGTCTGTATCTAAATAACAGAGCATACTTTTACCTTACTTCATCTTTTATTAACTAAATATTTACAAATGTGTAAATATTGCTCGGTACGATATATACTTATCGTAATATATGTATATATTTGCAAACAACATCAGAGAAAAGAGAAAAAAAAATATACGGTTGCTTTACCTTACGCATTGCCTCAACTTAAGTCGCATTGCTATCGAATATGTGGGCGAGATGTAGTAGTCACTAATACATAAATAAATATTAATTCCGAAATGAATAATAAGGAAGTAGATATTCGAGATAGGAAATTACGAATATTTAAAACACGTATTAATATCGCATATAAATATTTTGTCCACACAATACCTCACTGCATGGACTACTTTGAATCTAATAATCAATTTTT
Source organism: Nezara viridula (assembly GCA_928085145.1). Lineage (NCBI taxonomy): Eukaryota > Metazoa > Arthropoda > Insecta > Hemiptera > Pentatomidae > Nezara > Nezara viridula. The sequence goes on along the minus strand of OV725080.1, from coordinate 35,705,667 downwards.
TAAGAATGATATTATTTAATACAAATATCAATTTAAAAAATACTGAATCACTGCTTAATCAGAAAAATACAAAACGGTTTCATTGTAAAAATTAACCGGAGAAAATTAAGTTTTTTTTTTTTTGTTTTAAATTCAAATCTGTTGTAAACCAATGACTTCCTGTCCTACAATTTCCTTTAACAATACTCCACTGATCCCTGTTGAGCAAATCCGATACCTAGGACTCCACCTGGACAAACGACTAACTTGGAATCCTCATACCAGACTTAAACGACAAGAATCCGTTTCCGATCACTTCAGCACTTCAGTACTGGACAAATTCTCTAAACTTCCACTGAATTACAAAAGACTCATATACTTGACTATAATAAGGCCTATTTGGATTTACGGAGTTGAGCTATGGGGCTCCACTAAACCATCGAATTCCTCTCATATCCAATCCTTACAATCCAAAATCCTTCGTAAAATCGTCCCTACTTTGTTACATATAAAACCATCCAAAATGGCCTTAATGTTTCTTTTGTTTCAGATCTGGCCCAATCCTATAATTCCTTAATAAACTTCAGAACCATCCCAACCCCCTCGTTTCTAACCTTGCTTTCCCTTAAATTCCTGATAACCCTCCGAGGCGTCTGAAAAGAATATGACCCCGTGATCTCCTAATGTAGACATATCATTAGAGTACTACCATTGGGTAGTTACTCAGAAAGTGTTTTCATGTCACTATATCCATATGTTCAAATGTATTAGATGTATTTATTTAATACAGTTATAAATATCATTAAGAAATAATAAAAAAAAATTCAAATCAAAGACTGGAAATCCTCAAACCCGTACTTTTGAGACCGATAAAATATGGTCAGCCGACTTTGTCTTACTTATATTACATTTTATGCTTGAAGAGGCAGTTTTATTTTTCAAAATGTATTTGAAGAATGTGAAGTGTAAGAAAAAATAATCTTAATCGAGTTTATACAAAACTAGATCTCATGAACTATTAAAAAAAAAAATCATTGATGATGGATGTATATTGCATTGCAACTATTATTTTTCGCTGAAAAGTAGCTGGAAACTCAACTATTTCGGTCCATTCAATATTTCTGAAGCCAGTGAAAAATTCTTGGTGTATAAAATAAAGGTTTGAAGCTAAAGCTACACCATAGAGCTATTCCCCAAGCACAGAGGAAACGGAGCCTGGAGAATGCATTAAAAAAGCAGGAAGAACCTGCCATTCTACGTTGCCTGGAGGTTGGCGAGGTAGGAAGAACTTGGGAAAAAAAAAACACACGCATATAAGATATATCCAGTAAATTTAACAAGAGTGAATAATCTAACTGAAAAAAATCTACAATACAATTATATAATTATTTACATAACAACATAAATTAATAAGATAAAAAATTATCAATCGACTTGTTTCATTCTTTAAGGCCCAGTAGTGCGCAAGAGTGCATTCACTAGGATTATTTAGAATAATTAATTTAGTGTTTTTTTTTGTTGTTTTTTTCGCAAATGTCCAGAAAATTTTCATCGAAGCAATGCTTTCTCCTTTAATTTTCCCTATTCCCAAGACAGGAATTACCGACTTCTTTAAAATTACACCTGACTGTATCAATAAATATATATCATCGTGACCCTCGTTAGAAGGTTATAAAACTTTAAAGTTATATATAACTTCTAGCTCGAATTGAGTTCTTATTGATAGATTTTTTTTTTAATTTTTCATACAAATGTTCTCTTATCGGAACCATTTTATTTTCTCTTTCTTTCTTTATTTTTTTTTTTTGTAGTTTCGCGATTATTAATTCATGAAGTGTCTTGCGGTAAGGACCTACATTGATTAAATTATTTTGCCACCTGTATTGTATTTAAACGTGATTTAATTTCATGTTTAGGATTCCAGTCCGCTGGTGTTCCTCAAGGTAGTATCCTAGGTCCTATCCTCTATACAGTTTATACAGCTGACATCCCTACCTGTCCCAACACTGTCATCACCACATATGCCGATGACACATGTATCCTATCAGTAAACAATAACCCAGCAATTGCATCCCAAATGTTTCAATCACACATCATAAATCTAGAAGAATGGTGTCAAAACTGGAGAATTAAAATAAACTCCAATAAATCCCACAAAATTACCTTTACCCTTCGTCGTAAACCAACGACTTCCTGTCCTACAGTTTCCTTTAACAATACTCCACTTATCCCTGTTGAGCAAATCCGATACCTAGGACTCCACCTGGACAAACGACTAACTTGGAATCCTCATACTAGACTGAAACGACAAGAAACCGCTCGACGTTTCCGATTACTTCAGCACTTACTAGACAAACGTTCTAAACTTCCCATTAATTACAGAAGACTCATATACTTGACTATAATAAGACCTATTTGGACTTACGGAGTTGAGCTATGGGGTTCCACTAAACCATCGAATTCCTCTCGCATCCAATTCTTACAATCCAAAATCCTTCGTAAAATCCTCAATGCTCCTTACTTTGTCACTAATAAAACTATCCATAAAGATCTTAATGTTCTTATGTTTCAGATCTGGCCCAATCCAGATACCTATCCTTCCATAATAAACTTCAGAATCATCCCAACCCTCTCGTTTCTAACCTTGCTTCCTCTTCAATTCCTGATAACCCTCCGAGGCGTCTGAAAAGAAGATGGCCCCGTGATCTCCTAATATAGTCATATCATTAGAGTGCTACCATTGGGTAGTTACTCAGCAAGTTTATTCATGCCATTATATCAACTATGTCCAAATTTACTTGACGTATTTATGTAATACAGTTGTAAATGTCATAAATAAATTAAAAAAAAAATGTTTAGGATTCCGGTGACGTCCAAGTATATTTATGAATATCCTTATGTTTAAACCTACAAGGAGAGATACAGTCAATAAGTCATCAGTTTCAATTAATTTTCTTTCGGTTTAAAAGGAAATAAAATATAAAAGTTATCAATGTTGGAAGAAAAATAAGTAATTCATCTTTTCAAGGATTGTACTAACGCTAAATTTGGAGAAAATCGTGAGAAGTTATGAATGCTTTGTTTATCGGCCGGAAAAAAAAAAATAGGAAAATCATGTATTCAATTTTTTAATTTTTCAATTTAATTTTGTATAAGTATTCAAAAGACTCTAAAAACGTCTAACTTTCTTTTTCATAACATAAATTTACTTGGCCTACTCTCCTGAAAGCGAATTTTGATTTGAGTAATTTATGACACATCTTGTTCAGCCAAAAAAAAGAAGGTATCAATTGATAGATAGATTGTAAACTTTATTCTGGGACAAAGTTTCTTAATAATAACAATTACATACAAAAAACAAAACCATATCTGGCCAAAAACCACACTAATAAAAATTAAACAACAGAAAGTAAAAACATTTTGGATAAAAACAAAAACATAATTGAAATGAAATGGAAAAATAAATCAGGAAAAATAAAACGAGAAATACACAAATACACAATGAGTTGATTCTTATAATTAAAACAGATGATTTAAATAACCATTATCTTCAGTCGAAATTCGATTCATAAAATTTATTTCATGATTGCACAGCGTCATTTTGAGATTTGATAAAGATTGTATTTGGATAAGGACAAGGAATATTTAGTCCTCTTAGAGTAATGTTATTGTGCAAAAAGATGACAATTTTCTGGCATTATAAAAAAAGAAAAAAAAAATGTTAGCTAAAACAACATAATAATCTAACCTTATAATTCAAATAAATTAAGTAAGAGTAAACATATTAGTATGTACATATTGATAAACACATTCGGATTAACAATATTGATGATATGTAAGTAATAATAACATAACAGTCAAAAGAGAGTGACAGCTCTTTATTAATACGAAATTTTATTCTTACATGTACTCGGAAGATTGATTACTAAGGAGGTGAAAGAATTAATGTTGTTTAAATGAGGTTAAGGAAGAGGATTTGCGTAGTGAGACAGGTAGAGAATCCCAAAAAAAGGTACCACGCATGAAATGGGAATTTTTAAAGGAATTGGTTCTATGATTGGAAAAGAAAAAAATATTTATGGACTGGAATCTCGTGTTAAACGAATGGACAGAGGAACAAGGAGTAAACAATTCAATAGGTAAGATGGCTTTTTGGTTGTAAAAGTTAGGAAAAGGAATAAACCTAGTAAATATTGCCGCCGGAAATCTGGTTGTTGATTGTTTGGAATAGTTAAGACCCAAGAAAATATGGTCGGCGGAAAGAAAGAAAGGGTGACATTCTTTACGTCGTGAAGGTGGGACACATGACCAAATCTTAAGAAGGAGTATGATACATAATAACCTAAAACTCCGAGCAAAGCAAAGGCGAACATAAATAACATATATTCTGTTTAAAATTACATAATATATATTTTTATCTCGGTTGCTAGGGTCCATTGAAATGAACGTCGAGACATATGTCTAATATTTTTGGGTGTACTATCGCCGGAAAAAAAAGATAGTTTAAATCAATGAATCACTTTGACTACAAATTGCTGCCTACCCTTCTTTGTATTTTTAATTTTATTTTAAAGAGTAAATTATAGACATAATAATAACTTTTATATCAATTATAATGCACACTATATATTATAATGCAAGACTGACCTGTCTCCCCCGGCTTGTAGTACCTACTCCAGGGCCTGATGATGACGTCACGCACAGGCCCCACTAGCCGCAGCGGGAAGGCCGACTTGACCAGACAGTTGTCTCGGTCGCACTCGACTCCAGTTTCAAGGACCAGCTGCCCGCTGGCCTGAGTCGGCACTGCTAGCGGTACGGTACCTTCACCTGCAACAAAATACTGCATATCAAAAAAGGTATAAGAAAAAGTAGTTGAAGATCATGCAATCTTTCAGTTTAATGTTTATCAAACTGAACTGCCTGCACGTCAAGAACTTTTTTGTGGCTTGAAGAACTGTTATTCCCACGTTAGGGTAGGATCCAGATAGAAGAGAAGAGGAATGGAGGCCAAACTGAAGCGGCTGTATGCATTAATCTTAAAGTAAACACATTTTTTTTTTTACTATAAAAGATGTATTTGCGCATGTCAACTTATTGTTGACAATCAGCAAATGTGATGGCGATACATGAAATGATGACATGACAAGCATTGAATAAAGGATTTTGTAATATTTCTAAGGGTTTAAACATTTTAATTTTTTTATATTATAAACTTTGTTTTTAAAAAAAGGTGTATTAGGTAATTTTAAAACCATTTGAAAATTGAGATGTAATATTTACTCCTCTCAGAAGATGTTATAAAACTCTTCTTTATAATAAATGAGTACTAAATTCTTAATACGGTCTAAGAAACAATAAAGTCTATCATATTTAATGATTCATAAAATGTTTCATTGGGTACTGAAATCTTCAGTTATTTCATTAATTAAGTGGAAAGCATAAATAAACATTAGCCAGGTTTATACAGCTACCTTATTATCCCAATTAAACAACATTTAAAATTAAAATTTAATTATCAGTATCCGTGGAGGAGATATTGATGTAGTGAAAATAGGCTAATTAACCATAGAGCTTAATAAGGCAGTTTATGTATTGGTTAATTAAGTTAGCCGTTTTAGGGAAGGGTTCGATAAAAGTGGTTCGGCAAAATATCAGCCGTTGAAGGCACTCAGCCAATGGAGTGCCTCCCAATTAATTTTAAGTGGATTTTGCCCATAACCTCTGCTCAAGCTTAGGCCAAAACAATCTCATCATACACTTAGCGACCGGCCAATCAGCTATTATTACTAATTATAAATTAAATAATAATTCTGGATTATTAATCATATTAATCGATGTCGAGTTCATTTATAAAATATTAAATTACACAGCCGGGTAATTACTTTTAATGGTATAACCAATTAGGATGAATCAATGTTTAATTATAATTGTTAATTAACACATTATTTATTATGTGCAGGGTAAGCGTACAAGTGATGGACATAGCTAAGGAATTTTTTTGTCTTTTTCAGCTTATAACGCCGTAATCATTCTAGCTATAAACTTCTCCGTTGGACATTTGGATTCTTTTTTGATTGAGCACTTTATAATTGAAAAAATATTCAGTTATGCAGTTATAATATCCACTTTTACAAAACTCCTTTTTGCACTAGTGATTGACATCGATAAATCAATAAATCAGTAATAGACATACCTCTGAAAAATTCTAAATTTTTTATTTAACTATAAAGATAAGATAGATGAATTTTGAACTTAATCATCTCTGTGTGTTGACTGCAAATGGAGGATGAAACACAGTAATATCAATAACATTATCAATGAAGGGCGTTATAATATATATATATATATATCAGAAGTAAAAAAAAAAACAACGTGTTTATTAAATAAATTATAACTTTTCAATATAATTATTTATTTTGTTTTATTTAAAAAATATTTCACAGTATAGGCTCTACAGACATTTTTCTATTCTGATTTTTACTATTAGCAATAATATATAAGAGAATGGAAGTAAATAAGGTACAATAATTGAATGTGCTTATGGGTGATTCTCTAAAAAAGCTCAATCGTAGGGTAACTCGAGTAATTATCCCAATTGGTATGTTTCATGAATATATATATATTAGTTTATCAGTTTAAACCGCACTTTATTTTTATATAATATATTAATTAAAATTTTCTTGTTGACGCTATCGAATGTTTGTAATTGAGAAAATAAGATACGAATCCATGTTAAACTCAAAACATTTATCCTTAGATTATCAAATTATAAAAATTTGATTAGTGGTGAATTTCTCGTATCCACATGATAATCTTGTAAAAAAATGTTGGAGTTAGCTCTGAGTCTTTTTAATATAAGCATTGATGATAGTTGATTGATGATAGTTGATTGATGATAAAGGATTCTAGGCAGAGTTAATACCCTAACGTTTGTGTATTGCCCTTTATCGCCTTTTTCAATATAGAGAAAATATATATATATTTTCGGTTGCCACTACAGACCAAGAAGGTCTTTGGCCGCGAGATTTGGTCTCCTTACAGACGTATTTTCTTGCGGGAGCTCAAATAGCCTGGAGGAGGTCACCTAACCTGACTTTGCTACGAACCATGATCTCCATGGTGCACCGGCCACCCGTAGCACCAATCTGGCAGTGTCCTTCCCACCGACTCACTCGGGTTCAAGAACAGTGACAAATCGGTCTAGATCCATAGATTATGACTGCTCGGAGTCAGCAGGCGCACTGTTATCGGAGTCAGCAGGTTATTTCTGACCGAACCTGAGAGGGGCTACTAACATCCGGATAAACCACATCTCGATTCCCGATTTTGGGGGACTGAATCTAAATATCAAGTTATCGACTAGATTTCGTTATGGCTCCAACATAAAAATGGTAAAAAAACATAAAATTTCGGAAGATGTTTTAGTTTTTCGCTTATAACTCTGAAAAGACACATCATAGAGAAGAATCACTTATAGCAAAAAGGAAGCTAATAAAATTGTCTGAAAAAAAAAATGGAACCAGCCCGTACTAACTTGAAAGATATGATCAATCTTCAGGGCGCTCTAGCCGACAAACGAAAATTGCTAACGAGCTTTTTTTTTAGCCATTTTTATGATGAAGCCATATCTGAATCTATTAGATAACTAGATTTTCAGATTCAACATCCCAAACCCAGATCCTTCAAGATTTTTTTTCTGGAATCGACTACATTCCGTCAACAAATGACTGGACATATTGTTGAAAATTCAGATTCGAAAATTTTCACGATTGTGATACGTTTTCTGACTATATTTTTCACATAAAAGTGAAAGTAAAATTTTTTAATATGTATGTTTATATTTTCCTATTTCGCGTTTCTCCTACGATTGTTTATTTGTATAAAAAAATTAATACTTGTGTGACGATTATTAATAAGTTGTAAATTTCCCAAGAAACTAGAAAAAAACAATCTGGTCTCCATTTGAGAAAATGTTGATAATATTCCTAAGGAATAACAAAATAAAAAGGCCTTCGATGGTGGAAGCCGTGATGTGAAAAAGTTCGGTGAAGGGAGGAAACAAATGAGGAAGGTACACCCGGCCAGTTCTTGTGCACCGTGACACTCACGTATCTGTTATTTATGCAGCCGTGGAAAAAGATACAGTAGGCCGTGAAGGTGAGGGAGTTTTTCCTCCGACGGTAGCTTTTTGCACTGGCAGATTTATTATGGTCCGATGGATTCGTTACCTTCTTCCCGCTCCTATTGGGAAGGGTCACTTTTTATTGGCCCGGAGGTCCGCTTTAGTTATTCCAAAAAAAAAAAGTATATATATGGTGACACTCCGGACTTTATTTTATTTAATGAAGGCGCTATTTGTAAAAGACGCCGCACAGTGGAATAAAACGTTCAGTTATCTGAACATGGGGTTTTCACCTAGATATTCCCTTATATTTTACTTAATTTGACGTACTAAATGGTAGAGTATATTTACTGGAAGAAATAATGTAATTTTTTTTATTGTTATTTTTTTAACTAGATCATCGTAAGATAACTTGGGGATAAAGTCGAGAAAAAAAGTGGTCTCAAAAAATATTGAGCCGTTTGGCCTATATAATCTCGTTATTTTGACAATTGGGGGAAGTAGCTCACTCCAATTGGCTCAATATTTTTGAAGGCCACCTTTTGTTTATCGACTTTGTGCTCAAGTTATCTTACGATTAAAATGGAAAGCAAATGGGCATTTACGAGTTTTTAACACCTAATTAAATAGACAAAGTTTGTCGACCTCTGGATTGAACCCCTATTCCGAGAATTGTCGTAAATAAAATATTTATAGGCTACGATGAGTTTATCTATTTACGAAGTTTCAGCCGGATATTAATAATTTGATAAAAAAGGGGTCTGCAGTACCACGAACTATTTTTTACACATATCTTTATTAGGCCAAAATTACTAATTCATTCAACTCATTCTCTAATTGCTGAAATTGTAATAGTAATTGTAACAGATGCGGATTGAAAAATAAACGTATAAAAAGTAAATATTAATCGCAACTTGGTTCTGTTTAATTTGGCAATTGCACTGATAGAAACTTTGAGAATAAAACCACAAATGGAAATAATATATTAATTAATATCATATTAATTAAGATGCACAAAAATATTTCAGAAATTCGCGAGGAGCACCTGAGTATGTAGAGCGATAATGTCTAATCCAGAGTGATCGCTACTTAGAGATGAAACAATGTACTAAATAACTCATTTAAAATGTTTCGAAATGATATTTCTTCTTTCCGATTCCCAATTTTTTTTTCATTTTAAGGCAATAATTGAAAATCGAATAAAGGGTATTATTATGAAATGATGGTTAGAAAAATACAAATTTAAGTAGTCAAAGTTAAACATTAGTATTTTGAAACTGTTCTACTTTGCAACTGAAGCGATAAAGTTAAATGTATGCTATTCTATTATTGAGAATAATTAATACAATTATAATAAAATAAAAAAATTAACGGGGATTTTTTTCCTTAAAACTTTTCAATACTGAGTATTTTAGGCTTAATGCAATTTAAGGCTTATAATAAATTGTAATTCATAAACACTTTTTTCTCCTTCATTATTATCCTTTATTATTATTTCCTTTATAAATGAAGTACATTTTTATCTCTTTATTAATTTAATTTATAGATTAATACGCCCACATGCAAAGAATATTATCTGCATCAGAATATTGAACAACGTATACTAGGGAAAATTACAATGCTTTGACAGGTGTTTTTAAGAATGCTTTAATTAGTAGTTAACAAACAAGTGTTTGTTAAACAAGTTGACACATAATTGTCAACAATCTTACTGTACTAAGAATTTCAATCTAATAAACAGCTACAAAAAGAAATATTTTTGCCTCAATTCGGATGAAACTTTTAGAAAAACATGTAAGCCAAATTATAAATAATCCGTGATACGAGAGAGATCTCGTTATAGACATAAGGTAAAAATAATGACCTTTTATTTCTAATCAATTTTCCAATTAGCACATTTAAACTGAATTAAACCTATATAGTTTTCTATAGTATTTATATTTCCATATTTTCGAGTTTTATAATAATATTTTTTTTTCTGTTACCATAATCATCTTTTTAAAATTTAAATTAGAATAAATTCTAAACAGAGTGGAAAGACTTAATTTTTGTTTAACAATATAAAATTGCATACTATTAGTTCTTAGTTCTTCGCCCCTCTCTATTACCTTCAACGAAAAAAGTATACTATTTTAACTAAATTGATTCGCAACGATTCAGTCTTACAATTCTTCCTTTAAATTTACATCTTTACTAACTGTAAGTTTATCACTTTATTATGTAATTTTCTCGGTTCATATTTTTTTTTTTGCAATGTTTGATTAATCTTTTCTTCTTTCTTCTTTTTCTATTTAATTTGAATTTTTTTTTGTTTAAGTATCAAGTGACTGAAATTTTTTTAAAGTGGGTTGAGATCATGTTTTTTTTTTTATAACATCGCTATTCCCATCAGTCATGGTGATTGCTCATTCAGTTTTTTTTAGGCTTCTTAAGGTTCGTGGCAAAATATTGTAGGAGAGAGGGAGCAGGTCCTTGTAATTTGTTGTCTAATCTTTTAAAGTATTTTCTCGTTAATATCATTTTTATTTTATTTATTTATTTTAAATGATATTTACAACTGTATACAAAAAAAATACATCTAGTAAATTTGCACATTGGTATAAAGACATGGAACACATGTTGAGAAACTACCCATTGGTAGCACTCTAGTGTAAAGATCTGTTTAAATAAATCAATAGCATAGTGCTGATTATGTTTCATGGAGTTTTAGTTATACTAATAAAACCCCAAAGGTAAAAGTATTTGATTTGATCTGCTTTCTGTATTGGATCCATATTTAAACTAAGTATTCAAAATTTAATTGTTTAATTGAATGTAGATTGAATACCCCTAGCTGATTTAGTTCGAAATGACATTATAGATCCATGAAAGCCAACAGAGGTTAACGACGTTTGGCGTTGCAGCCAATAAAGCTTAAAATGGGTGCACACAAGTGATTTAATGTAATTTGTGAAGAGCAGACTGACGGACAGTCGCTGACAGAAGGCTAATTGAAAGGCTACAGAGGTGCCCTAACAGCGTTAGGAAAACTGGATTACCTGGGGTCCCTCCTCAGCGAGGATTACCTTTAATCCCAGGATTACCCAGTCCTGAAATTCTGCAGGCACCCGATGGCCAACTTTAAATTGCCACTTCCAACAGCCAATACGCCCTGGTCATCGGTGCTTAACCGACCACACCTCTACTACTGATTACACTAGCTATTGTTTTGATTAAACTATGGTGCCTATTTACCTCGAAGTTTAATAAAACTGAATTCAGTTTCCAAATATTTACATCTGATGCAGATTGAAATTATCCAATATTAATTAAAACAATAAAATAAAAATTGTATGTTAATTTAAAAAAAGTCGTTATGTTTCTGTTTAACTTGATTAATTTGGTACATTACATCAAGCATTAGGGGTATTCATGCAACTAGTGATAAATATTGTAAACATCTTAAATGTGTCGAGAAACTTATTGAAGATTAGTGCGTTAAATATGGTCGATTATTTTATTCTTATTTATTATATATTATTTTCCTGTATAATTTATTTTAATTATTTTACATAGAGTGTGAATGTGATCTCTGAACACTATTATAAATGTCGTTTTGAGACATATTGCAATATTATTCTATAAATCAGTAAAAAAAAAAAAAATATTGTCGATAGTTAAATGTCGCTCTCTCAATTAAATACGTTCTTGGGTATATTAAAGCGAACGATAATTTCATAAATGTGTGTGGAAAGTTATTATTCGGTTTTCATATCCTATTCTTACCAGAATGGAATGTTATACAAATATATAGAAGGAATTCAGAAAACTGAAAAAAAGAATAATAATCTGTTATCAATAATTACAGAAACATGCCAAAGTATAAAGGGAATATATATATTTTTAAATTATATTTTTCCTGAAGTGCTATGGACATTTGAAAAGAATGTCTGAAGGAAGACTACCCAAAGAAGTCCATTTATGGAAAACTAGGGAATGAAGAAGACCAAAGAAGACCTGGGATAAAGAAGTGGAGAAATCCATGATGGAGCATGATCTACGGGAAGAATGGACCTTAGACAGGATATAATGGAAAGAAGCCATCCAAGGTTTAGGTTAAGGAAACCCAGTATTAGTGGAAACTCCTAATAAAAAAAATCTGTTGAATAAAAAGTGATACATTTATCTCACTTTCTGCAATAAACAGTGTTTAAATTAAAGAAAAACATTCATAAAAATCAAAATGAAAATATGAAGCACAATTTATTATTAGTGGAGGTTTTAACATAATACAGCTGGATATCAAAAGGGGCCACAGCATATTAGTCATTTATCACGAGTTATGTGAATAATCCCAAAGTGTTTTTCCCCAAATTTTAAAACTTCATTCAAGTGAAATCATATGACAACTATCATAATTTATCAACGGCAATAATTACTATTCTATTTGTCCATTTCTAAATAGGCATGAACTAAAATTATTTTATATAATTTTAAGTAGATGTTGTATTTTACCTAATATCCCTTTAATTGTGATTCCAATTTATAGAGCATGTTTCATACTCCTTGCTCAAATCTCTGTTTTTCGAGAATTTCAGAAATTTAAAATAAACTTGACAGGTCTGAATTAAGTTTCTTTTGATGGTGGAGTCGACATTGGAACCTCGCTTTTCTTCAAGTTCTTTTAGTTTCAAATAAAGGAAATATTTTCATTATAGGAGTTTTGTAGAAAATACAACCTTAAACTGATTTTATATCGGAGGTATTGAAGCTCAAAAAATGAGGGACGGTGAATTGGTAATATGAAAAACCGTGGATATTAACATTGAATTGGGAAATGTTTATAAAATAAAGCAGAATTAAGCTACCGCATTTGTACGCGTTAAAACAAGGAAGCCACAAATAGAAGCACTGTACCTTTCACACAGTTGGCCAAATGTCAGAGCAACTTTGCTAATACCATCACATCGAGAAGACTAATCCGCTAACTTGCCCCGGCTCATCACAGCTTCCTGTTGCCTACCTCTCAACTGCGGAAGGGCTGTTATTTCGCCCTCTTGTATGTGTAGCATCTAATTGAGCCCGTCGTTATACAAATTTCATTCATTATAACATTTCTTATAAAAATTTGATATATTGCAATATTTTGTTATATAAATTTGATACTCGTTTATGATTTTTACTTTACTCACCTATATATGTAATAAGGGAAAGTATTGATAGACAAAATTACATGTATATATTGTATTATTGTATATTATGTATGTAATTGTTTCAATAAACATTTTGGAGGGTAAGAAAAAAAAAATTGCCAGACAAAATGAACTTAAATTGCTAAATATTCAAGTAAATTCTACAAAAACCGATTGTATAATATTTATGTTTCGAAAAAATAAGAAAAAATTACCTAAAAAATTTCGAGTTGGTGAGTGATTCATACAACAAAATATCAAATAATTTGGTCTATCAAGGAATGAAATTTGACAGACATCTAAAATTTACCGCTCATTGCACATCAAAACTATCAAAAGTTAGATAAAAATCTTATAAATTCAGTCACCTTCTCACAACCTCAAACCTCAGTCTCAAATTAAAATTAATCACATACAAAAGCATTCTTCGTCCTTCCCTTCTCTGTGGTGCTCCTCTATTGTCCCACGTTTCCAAAAATACAAGCGAGAGACTCCAGTGATTCCAAAATGGAATTCTAATCAGAATAGCTAAAAATACGTCATTGGAAAAACAAAAATCAAATAAACTTCACGCCTTCTTAAATTTACCATTTATCTGAATTCTTAAACAAAAAAATAATAAAACTCTACGATTCTTTAAAATATTTAACAAATGCAGAATTCAATACCATAACATTTCCACCATCTTCTAGGCGATGGCAAAATTTAGTTGTAAGTTAGATTATAAGATAGTCTTTAAAAAATTATCAAGATAGAGCTGAGCCCCATCACCCAGATTGAAGTCCTATGAAAGGCTCACGAAGACCTTAAAATGTACCTATGATACAGTAAAAGGAATATGTTAACCATATGTAAGAAACAAACCTTTAAGAAACTGGGGATAAGAAAAAAGAATTGCCATAATCAGCTCTGTCAACGTCTTATCAATCTAGATTGTCCTGAACAATTATACTCATTGTTAAAATCGTTTTTAAGCCGTCGTACCTTATCAGTAAAAGTAGGCAATGAGAAATCAAACACTGGACATCTCACTTTTGGGGTACTCCAAGGAGCTGTTTTTTTTCCCGTTCTTTTCCTATTATATACTGTTAACGCCTCAAACGGTCATATATTTATTTATTTTTTCTCACCATCATTTTTTTTATTGTTAATTAAATAAAAGGTTTATTATTTTTTTTGTAAAAAACTGAGGGATATTGTCCCTAAATTGTATCTTGGTGTATATTGTTTATATATTTATGTTTATTCACGATGTTTATCGCTTATTTATATGCACCAGTCCGGCAGTAATGACCAGTCTTGGTGATTAAGACATCAAAATAATGCTATAATACTGCCGGGTCGTCAGTCTGGAGCTAGCCTTTGTTGACATTGGATCCATGTAGTGGACGTCTACCCCCACCAGCTCCGGGTTCTCTTCACCTCACCAGCCTAATTAGGACAACAAACCTATCTTTACACCTAAAGCTTCTACACTGTACAAGTATAGTACGGCCGGCTCTGTTGTATGGTGCACCTCTGTTCGATCATGTCAGCAAAACAACTGGGAAAAGATTACAATATTTCCAAAATGGAATAATTAGAAAAATTGTAAAAGGAACCACGATGCAGAGAAAAAATACATTGGATACACAAGAAACACTAAATTTATCAACAATGAAAGAATTTCTCGCAAAACGAAAAAAATTATTTTTCGAAAAGTCCCAATAATTGGAAAACCCTCTTTTCAACAACTTGTTACCAGCCAAAATTCCAAAACGTTGGCAACAACTCACATGAGATAGATGTTTTATTAATTCAGTTGGAAGCTCTAAAGGATAAGGTCAACTCAAGCCTTAGGTGAGCCCCATCACCTTTTATATTACAGATGTAGAACAAAATACTCACACACGACAAAAAATACACCATACAATGCTTTTAAGTAGTAAAAGGACTTTAATGAAGACAGTGAAATCCAAGGATTTAAGACAAAAATAAAAAAAAATTCAAATTTGAGGATCTCTCAATCGAAAAAAACCAAGTCCCGCAAAATGATAAGTGTGAAAAGCCTATCTCAAAAGCGAAAAGTCGTACTGATTAAATATGTGCATTTAAGGTTTCGCGTATGTATTTAAACTTTTTCTTTAAAATCAGCTAACCAGAAATACTACTTCAACGTCAATTTTACACAGTTTTAGGGTTCTTACGATTTTGTTTAAATTCAGTGTATCAACGTATGATTAAGTAATATCAATATCATTTAGGGCCTAAACGCCCAATTTTCAAAATGTTTCCCCCTAATATACCTTTAATTTGCTTCATTTAAAATAATTAACTATGTCTCTTTATTAGGAGTTATGAAAAAAGTCTAAATATAAATTTTGAAAGAATTTAATAATTGATTAAAGGAGAAAAAAGAAAAGCACTTATCCAGGTCGAAAATGAATCTCCGGAAATAGTAGTCAGAATGGAATAGAAAGTTACTAAAAAAATGTAAATGTCAGAAAACTGACATTATTTAACGTATATCACATGCTTACAAAGAAATGAAATGAAATTTTCTTAGCGAATATTTTTTTTTTAAATTTGAATACAAATACTTTAAGTTTGAAATAAAGTATTTGAGATCTACCGAATCAAGGCAATGAATGGCATTGTTTAAAATACTATTTCATTGAACTTGTGTGAATGAAGAATTGAAATATAAAAATATTTCATGTATATGTTTATATCCTTAAATACATTTTAATATAGATATAATTAAAGTTTAATGACTCTAGATCTGATAAGTTTTCCGAAAAATCATCATGTAAAGTTTTAGAAAATTAAATTAGTGAATAATTTGATAAGTTTAACTTTGTGATACCCCAACAGTATCCACTGTGTGACAACTTTTGACCTATCTATAGCAGGCAATGCAAATCTCGTATTTCCATTTTAGTAAACTTTGCAATTGAAAATAACAGTCCATAATCAACAACAATCCATAATCAACAAACTCCACAAAAAAATCCATAATCAACGGACCGTAATAATAATAATAATAATAAGGCTTAGCGAACCCGAAGGTTCGATGCCGACACCATCAATCGCTTGTTACACACCTCCCTCCACCGTTCGCCGTCCAAACCCAGTCCCTTCAGATCGGCTTTAATGGAATCTTCCCACCTTCGCTTCGGTCTGCCCCTCGGGTGCTTACCATTCGGCACACTAAATATTAACATTTTAGGAATTCTCTCGTTTCTAAGCCCAACAACTTTACAAGCCCATTTGATTCGCCGCGATGAAATTGCCTCAATTATATTACCCGGATACATCTCACGCAATTCGGCGTTGTGTAACCGTCTGAACTCTCCGGTTAACTCATCCTTCTTCGGTCCGAATATTCTACGCAATACTTTATTTTCAAAAGCCTTAAGACGCTGCTCATCCCTTAATGTAAGCGGCCAAGTTTCGCATCCATAAAGAACTGTAGGCAAGATAATTGTTTTATAGATTCTAATTTTTAATTTCCGGGACAAGAGGCGCGAACTAAGTAGTTTTGTCACAGAAAAATAACAAGCATTTCCCGCCTTCAGTCTAACCTTAATCTCTTCTTCAATTTCGTTTTTTCTAGTTATCGTAGAACCTAGATACCTAAATTTATCTACCTGTTCAAACATTACCATCTATATCGATATCACCAGTAGTATCGCCATTTTTGCAGCTTACCATATATTTTGTTTTACGTTTATTTCGAGTCCTAGAATACTTGATGAACAGGTAGGTAGTATGGAGGGGGGATACAGAAGAAAATTAAGGCAGATATACTACAGACATTATTAGCTACCCAGACATGGAATGCTTAGGATATTTATAGATTTTGGGCAATATTTCAGAAAAGTTTTGGTCTATTACTGGTTAAAAACTTTTCGCCATAGCTTAGTATTGTCAAACAATAATTTCTGTTAAAAGTAGAAGAAAGAGTGAAGCTTGTGTAATGCTGGCAACAGATTTTCTTACTTTCACTTAGTTTTCATTTTTATCTCATTCACCCCTTTTCGACACCAGGATTTGAACCCGTAATCTTACATTGGAAATTGAATAGCTGTAACTTCGTTAATAGTTGTCCAAAATGAACGCTTTTTATACAGTTTTGTAGGGAATTTCATTATCTTTGAAAAACACAGGCTAAAATGCAGTAGTATAGGTATACTTATTATAGGTAGGAAAGTAATAAGTTAAAACATGTGTAAAAAATAGAATAAGCAGTATCATCGCTAATAGTAGTACGATTCCGACGATTTTTTTTTTGTGTTGTTGGAAAATTAATTATCTTCCAAAAGATTTATTATAAATTTTATCGTATAATATAAACTTAGAGAGTTAGGCCCCATAACATTTTTCTTTTCTTTGTAACTTTTTTTCCTGAGTTTTCTCGAGAATTTAATCCATATACGAAAATCAAAAGGACAATTATTAGAACGTTATAGGAAAGCTTCATCAAAATCGTTAGAGCCATTTTCGCGCTAGTCCGTAGAAAAACATGTTTTTTAATTTATTGCCCACAAGCTATTGCGCATGGAGCACTAAATTTTTGTAACAGGTATTAGCAGTCAAAACCATACGAAATAAAAAAAGAAGCAACAAAATCGGTACAGTAGTTCCCTAGAAAATTTTGGTACAGACAGACAGATAGACGGACAGACAGACAGACCAATAGCTATAAATGTGTTTTTCGAACTTAGGGGGCTCTAAAACGTATAGATCCTTCGAAAACAGCATATCAGAAATTTGACCCCACTGCAATACTTTCCTTACTTATTTTAGGTGGGAAAGTTACTAGTGATTCTAAAATATCATGACCGTTTAGTTGTTAAAAAAAAAATGATTTTGAGTTGATGGCGCATTGGCGAAATTTTTTTTTAGCAATTTTATGTATTAAGGGGTTAAATTTGTACCTAACATGTCAAATATTTAAAACAAGCTGTAATTCATTTTCAAAATATACATCTAAAACAAATGATTTAGTAAATAATCTTAGTAAAGTTACGAAACGCCAACTTCACGTTCATCAAGAGCATACACTTGACCAGACATATCCTGTTTATTGAACTCTCAAGTGTATAAAATGTAATGTTATTTAATACATTGTAACAGGAAAGCAGCGATGGCAGTGACCTGTCCGGTGTAAAGACAAGCTTATTGCCTAAATCAATGGAGCTGGAGATTAGGCGGACCTGAGAGGGACGATGTTCCGTACAAGGCCCGGGGGAGCGGGCGATGGCGATAAGATGCTAGCAGCCGATAGTGGCCACCGTAATCCTCAGGGGGCTTAGCCGCCCTACTAAATCACCTTCATCCGGGCCGTCAGTTCCAACTTTGGAGTAAGTCCAATCGGAGACTCTCCTGGAAATCCTTGCTAAAACTAGCTATCGATCTCCCTGTACTCCAATTGGAAAGATAAATCTGGTTTTGGGGGATCACTAACTGTTATTCTATAGAGGGGTGTTTTCGGAAGGTTCCAAATCGCTGTTTAGTAAACCTTTCACCGAAGTGGCGGCCACGGGGGTGGTTCTCCATGGTATTATAACGGAATACTTTTCATCAACTCTTATCACCATTTCAGCATTTTCATTCAGTGCATCGTTCCAAACTTCTTTATTATGTTTTATATCTAACGTTTATGTAATTGAAATGCTGTATTTTTACAATATGGGATTTAAAACATATATAAACCATTGTATAATGATACCATTCAATTGTGGATTATGTTCAACTTCATTTAGGTACCAATTTCTTTGCCGAAAATCTTGCGGTAGTAAATTATGTTCCATCTGATAATGATATGGGTGAAGTCCATCCAATAATCCAATGAGAGTTCTCCATACTGTAGTTGGCTTAATATTTAATTCTGCTCTAGCTCTTCGTACACTGCCAGATGGATTATGATCAGAATATTGTAATATGGTCGCACTCCTTTCTTCATTTTGTAAGGGAGCAAAAATACAATCAACAGGTGGTATGATAGCAAATGTATCAGTTTTTCAAAGACGTTGAAACGTGGAACTAAAAATAGACTTGTATGGTAATCTTATATTCGGAAATCACCTGGAATATTCTCAACTGAAAAAAATTAGCATTACAATTGCAAAAACCGTACACAAACACCATATCGGCATATTCACCATTAGTGTAAATGGAAGGCGTAATGATGAGTAATCCAAGAAAAACTGTTACAAACTGATGAATTTTATTGAGAGTTCCTAATGCTAATTCCAAATACTATTAATCCTTATGTTGTCAATAGTTTTTATACAATTAGGGATAAAAAGCTATATTAGTATTCTATATAATCCATTTCCTAAACAACGTGTTTGCGAACTTATCTTCACTTTGAACAACATTTAATAAAAATGCTAATGTTTACATTTAATTAATAAAGTGGTTTAATATAGATTTAATTAACAGGTTTTATTTATTTTATATAACGTAAATAACCCATAACAATTAACATCTTTTCGTATGAATAGATGTTATTCAATTCGCTAAACAAATCGTTTGCGGACATACGTTCAAAGATTCTTTTTTTCTTTTTCTGAGGTCCTTAGTTCATTTTTGCAGTTTGGCCATTTAATAGTGAAACACCCTGTATACATAACATTATAATATACACTTTTTTTCCCTAAAAATTGTTTATTGACTCTAATTTTTTAAATTTATTTATTCCAACCTGCCATGCCACTATGGCAATACGGGTTTATGGGTGGTAGACGGCGGTGGGGCCGGATCACTTCCGTATTGGTGCCCGTAGAAGAAGAGGACAAGGGCCAGAAAGACCTCCAGATTCTGGAAACTAGGCCGAAATAACAAGAAGATAGAATAGAAGAACTGCTAGATGCTTGCACATCATGTTAACTAGTGGCAGTATGTTATTACGCACTCATGCCTAATAACACACTATCGCAAACACCAGTATTGACTCTTATTGCAATTAACATTATACGTGTACCTATAAACCAACGAGGCATGAATTCATCGCTGAGAAACTCGTCGTTGAACGTGGTTGAGTCCTACAGGCTTCCGACTCATGTGAAGTCCCGTCAAAGTACGATCAATCTCGACTCACAAATGATTCTACCATCGTGAATGGGTTAAAATAAATGAAGATTCGAACTTGATGGCTAGTTATGACAGTCCTTAGCAAAGCAAGAAGAACTGGATAGCTGGTAAGATGGAGGAGGCAATCTAGAAGGTATATCGAGATGATATCTAAGGAACATGGAGAATGCAGTAGCTGATGATTCAATATTACTCCTACATCCAGATAAGTCATAACCATTAATTTTAAAATAAACTAATAACGGCATTTGAGCTTATTTAATTTAATTATTCTAATTTTATTTTATTTTTTAATGTGAAATGTATTATTATTATTATGTAAAATGCATAAAATAATTGACTTAAATAAATTATTTTAACAGTTAGTACGGCCACGACATTCTTGTTCAAGGCGGGATGGCATACACTTTGAGAAGTCTTTACGGCTTTACAGGTTTAGTATAGCAACCGTATGATACGGCGCAGTAGGTCTCCTCACCTAGATTTTCTGTTTAAGGAATCACACGATTTTTCAACTAATAAGGAAAAAGAGTATTAAAATAATATTATGAATAATTATAAAATCAAACCTCTAGAAAAATAAGATCCAAACTGTTGAATATTTCATACATAACATAAAAAAAAATTATTAAAATACAAAACTTTTTTTTCTCTTCATACCTTTATTTCAAACTGTCATGAGAGTGACAA
Organism: Nezara viridula; assembly: GCA_928085145.1. Taxonomy (NCBI): domain Eukaryota; kingdom Metazoa; phylum Arthropoda; class Insecta; order Hemiptera; family Pentatomidae; genus Nezara; species Nezara viridula. The sequence goes on along the minus strand of OV725080.1, from coordinate 35,684,622 downwards.
TTAGCAGATTTGATGGGAATGTATACGCTAATGGCATGACAGGCGAAGGTACCTCTTCCTGGTCTTTTTTTCCTGAATTGTGCTATTGTATTGTAAAACCGTATACGAGTTTTCTGCATTTGGGAAAATACTGTGTGTGCTCCTGCATCATAGCCTCCGTTTGCAATCAGTTAATGTCCTTTATTTCGTGAGTAGAAAATACCTACAGTATGATTATTTTAAAAATTAATTAGAACAAGTTCGTTAATTTTTTTTTATTAACTGAATTTTTCAACTCACACCTGTCAGAAGTTCCAAGAATCAGCGAGTGTGATGTCAAGATGTGGAGGGTTAAACGGCCATGGAATAGGCGTGAGGGAGAGGAGTGCCCAGGGCGTCCTTCCTCTCTTGAATGTAATATTTATAGTTAGTGGAGGAGATCCCTCATCCAGCTTCTGTTAAGCCTCCTTCGGGCGCTATCGAGCATGTTAGTTGGGCCATGCCTCAAATCAATGAGTTGGTTTGTCCGTGTAAGTTATTATGAAATGTCTTGTATTGTGTTCGTATGTGGTCGTTAACTGTTTCCATCTGTAAGTCTTTATACAAAGTTATGTTACTGACGTATCACGGAGCTTTGGTGATAGTCCTGAAAGTTTTAAATTGAAAAGTCTGTAGTTTACGTATGTGAGTCTTTTTGGCTGTCCCATGTGAATCTGTGAAGTTTAGGTCCAAATGGGCTTCAGTAGATAAGTATACGAATTCAATTTCTGTCTAAGTTTTAATTTCGAATGTATTGCAAGGAGTGGGTACAATAATCTTTGTGTTAGGTTCAGAGTTTTTGTTTTGTGTTTGATATGTGGGCCCTATGTCATTCTTCTTTCAAAGGTCAGTCCAAGATATTCAATTTTGTTTGTCTGAGGAATTTGGATATTGTCAAGGTAAATAGCAGGGCGAGTTTCCCCTCGAAGGGTAAAAGTGATGTGTAGTGATTTGTCTTGGTGAAGTCGAATTTCCAGAGTTTGCACCAGTTTTAAATTTGTGTTCATTAAATAAATTCAAATGGCTAAGATAGGAAAAATTAAAAGAAAAAAATTGAACCGTCCATTCATGTTCTACGTGTTATCTGTATTCTAAAACTTATCTTAGTCATTCAAATTAATTATAACCATGACTTTATATACCCGAATTAGGCATATGAAAAGTCAATATAAACTTGAAAAAAGAATCATAAATGTTAACAACGAAAGTTGAAAATATTATAATCAGTATTGTCTACTACCATTCAATATTGTAACCGCCCATTCAAGCACCTAACATTCTATCAAAGACCGTATTTAGAAAAACTCAGTACTGAGTATAGTAATATTGTATATTATATACAGTAAGTACTGAAAATATGTCGTAATATTATTAATTTCAACAGATTTAATGTTTAGGTTATATCACCCATATCAATATTGAAAGATAAACTTTGGTGGAGAAACTAATTCTTTAAGTAGATTATTTTTTATAAGTTATATATGAGCGAAAAGTATTAATTTTCTTGTAACAATTTCATAATGTTCATTCAAAACCTTTCATGTAAGTCATTGTTGATCGTCCATTAAATAGTAGAACAAATGGTTATACTCATATTGTCATAATCAATTCAATATTTTCAGGTATATTTATAATCTTTAAATTACAAATATAACCTTTTTGGATATAGACTACTAACCTTCTTATTAATATTAAATGCATAAATAATACATCTTTAAATAGATTGGTTCTCTGGATTGGGTTTGCATGTAATAGATAGGCTTTGGAACCGAATATACTATTAATTGCATGTTTTTTCTGAAACTCCAACAACCTTAAAAATGCGGATAGCTAGAAACGTAGCAATACACATTGTTAAAAACGGAACCATAAATAAAATAATATCTTAATCATGCCGTGGGCATTGCTTCGTCATTGGATGTTGGTTTGCTTTTCATAAAAAAATTAAAAAGTTAGTAATGAAAATAGTTAATAAGTATAAAAAGTTAGTAAGTATAAAAAAGCGGCATATTTCTGTATTTTGGACACATGTTGTACAAGTTTCATGTAATGCACGGGCAAATTCTACGGAGAGTTAATTTGCCTAAAGACTAAAAAATTAAGTTGGTCTTATACAAGGTTTTTTTATAAGATAGTTAGAAAAGATGGTCGACTCAATCATAAACTTATTGAATAAGCCAAAGGAGAACTTTTATCTAAGAGTAACTACATATTCCAGGAAATACATCGGTGTCCAATTTATGGAGGTGAGAACTCATTTTCCTCATATTTTCTTACATGACCTTAAACATTATATATAATAGAAGTATAATATTATGGGGGCAGGATGGCCAAACAGGCTAACGCATGTGCAAAACAAGCATGTGTGCCCAGCAACCTAATGAACCGAAGATAAGATGATACAGTAATTATGTAATTATAAGTGGTTCAGAGCTAAGATGGGGGCTTTAACTCTAGAATTAATTCCCTGCCCTCGCCCATTCGGGAAACCCCGGTACTGCCTAATTGGTGAGAGAAAGATGGACAAAAAAAAAAAAAAAAAAAAATGTGTGGGATTCTTGGAACTATCCTATTGATCAAAATTTAAAGTTGTTATTATCAAAATTTGATGTTTTGCTTTTCGCGGTACGTCAAATACAAAAAAGCGATAAAAAAATGTTTTCCTTCCGCCGTCTGGAGCTGTTTTTCTGAAACAACCGGTATTGTTTCGGAATTCGGTATCAATGCTATGGGTCACCCGAGGATGATCCTCCATAATCTGAATCACCATTAACTCTGGCATTTAAAAATGGCAACCTAAAACCTAATTTAAAAAATACAGCTATAGATTGTGGGCCTGATTGGCGGTAATGATTTTAATGAAACTCACCTACAATTTTCTCCTTGAATCTCTTAACATATATGTATAAAATGTATTTCTCGCAAAAAAAAGTTGGAAAAGGTTATGACTAATGCAACACGTTACTTATAAATTACTCAAATAGTACACACTTTGATTGTTTCTGATTATTCAAAAGATAATAAAACTATTTGTTGAATGCAGTAGGCCTTCCTTTATCCCGTAGTAGGGAGGAAATAAACCTAATGCTAAATTAGATCAGTAGGGGTGTTCAAAGAATGTCAAACTAAGGTAAAGAAATATGTAATTAAGAGAAAATATGAAATATAAAATAAAACATCACATCTGCTATGGTTGAGTAGTTGATTGGCGTCCCTAATCATGAACATTTGTTGTTAATGGATTAGTTATTTTAATTATAGGGATTAATTGAGATTTGCTGATGGGTGAACGTGGTTTTGTGAATTTTGCTGCATACTTCATCCTGATGACATTTCTTGCCGCTTCATTCTCATCCATCTCTTCCGTCGCCTGCCAACATATTTCCCGTCTCTCCCTAGCCACTTCTCCTGTAGGGGGTGTCTATCTACTCATTTTTCAGTGTATAAGAGATATATAGAAAATGCAGATCAGGGCTTGCACTTTAGAATGCCAGATAAGAGATTCACCAGAAACTTCAGGAATTTTTTGGTTCCACCTTCCACCAATAGATGGCGCCTTCACAGTGACCAGTAGATGGCGCTACTGTTCTCCAATATTTCAAATATAAAATTTAAAAGCTAAACATAAATGAATGTGGCCTTAGCACTGCTTAAAAAACAAAATAAAAATAATCGGACTAGTTGTAGCAGAGATATGGTGTTTTATTTTTTGATAGGTTGTTGAGTTATTTTATTTTATAGCTCAATATATTGTGAATATGCTCTTTGAACTCTATTATAAGTGTCCTTTATTGAAATTGTAATATTTATCAATAAACAAGTAATATGAAATTTTATAGCTGGAATGTTTTTTTTTTGTATGGAAGCAATCAAGATAATATAAAATAATGCTAAATAATATAGTATATAAATAATATAAAATAATATATTTGTTTGTGATGAGATCACTAATAAAGTTGAGACGTTTTGAAAGCAAATATAATTAAAATTAACTAATTAAATTTGTAATATTTGACAGAATATCGAGAAATCATGAGGCCGATAGAGGCGAAAAACGCCCTTTAATGGTTGTATAAGTCGAGATAGTGTTGTTGTGATGTGGCAAGTCATCAAGTCCTCGGAGGGGCTTTGTTCTGAACTTTTAACTGCCTCATAAATAAAACCATAGAGCGGGGAGTTGGGCTTTATTTTCAGCGCTTATCATATTTCTATTATCTTTATAAGTGGCCTTTTTGTGTTAGATCTCTATAGCCCTCTACAGCGCAAAAAAGCGTGAATATACACAAGATAATATTGTGCTCTGCAAGATCTTATCTCTTCAGTGCCTCCTATTCTTTTAGACGTACTACCCACATCACTATTTTTTATTATTCCTTTCGAAAAAAAAAAAATGAAAACGCTGCAATGATAAATCTTTTGGATGATAATACCACAGCTTATTTTGAAGCGAAACAAAATTTGAATAAAAAACTTTACAATATTCAGTAAAATTTTACTTTTTCAAATTCATGATTTGAATCTAAATACAACTCAATGTGATTGTGTGTGTCCAGAGCCAATCTCTAAAATGTTAAGTCTTACGGAACGGAAATTTACGCAACTAATTGAATAATGTTTTTAATGAATCACTCAATCTTCAACCTGAGAAAACTACCCTACTACCCTGACTAGAGAATTAAAAATTAACAAACTTTTATTAAGAAAGGAATATTTAAATTATTTTTACAAGTGAAAACACTTTATTCTCAAATTTTCACATAACGTGTTGTTCCACGCTTTGACAATGGCCAGTCAAGCAGTTTACTTCTGACAACAATAAATTTAATAAAAGGGTTATTATAATAATTTATATTAGTTTTTTTATATTTAATTTGTTTTCCTTCATTTAATTTTCCTCCTTATTTATTTTTTATTATTATTACAATTTAATTTTTTTATTATTGTTTTTATAACTATTTTTTATATATTGTTTTACTTATTTATATTTTTATACGTAGTTGAAGGTGATATTCACCGAAAAAATGGATCCCAACCCAACTACAAATGTTGTGGTAAGGGACGAAAGGATGGACTTAATCGACGCTACTTGTGGTGATGCTTGGGCATTGGTAACGGGTAAAAAAAGAAATTTTCCTAATGAATCTAGGGATCCGAGAAAATACAAAAAAACCGAAACAGAAAATGCAACAACTCCAATATCTGTAAGTAATTCTTATGATGTACTTAATACCATTACCGAAAATGAACAATCCGCAGTAAATGATCAAACAAACGAAAAACCACCACCAATACACATAAACGACGTTCAAAATTATCAGGCATTGGTCCTATTCCTTGAAAACAACTCAACTCCAAATTCTTTTTTTCTGAAAACAACTATCAAAGGTGTAACAGTTTACCCGAAAACATCTGACGTATACTGTAAACTAGTGAGTGAGTAGTCTTAGAAATGGAGGTGCTGAATTCCACACATATCAGCTACCTGAGGACAAAAATAGAAGAGTTTTTATTAAAAATTTGCACCATACCAGCCCAATCTCTGAAAAAATAAATGATTTAGAAAAACATGGTTACATTGCAACAAACATCACAAATGTATACTTTCGATTCAAAAAACCTTTGCCCATGTTTTTCATAGACATAACAAAGGCTACTTTCAATGAAAAAATTTATGAAATTGAATCAATTTATTATACAAAAATTGTTGTAGAGGAGCCTCGAAAAAAAAGAATTATACCTCAGTGTATAAGATGCCAACAATATGGTCATACAAAATCATATTGCAACCATTCTCCACGATGTGCTAAATGTGGCCAAGGCCACGAAAGTGTATCCTGCTTAAAGACCAGGGAGACAAAGGCAACCTGCGCAAACTGCCTTGGAGACCACCCGGCCAACTACCGAGGATGCCAAGTCCTGAAGGATCTGAGGGCGCATAGGAGAACAGCAAGAACCAACCATCCTCCTAGATCCCCACCTCTCCCTCCACCACCAAGTTTCGAAGAATTTCCGACTCTTCAGCAGCCCTTGCGAAAAGAGCAGCCGATACAAAAAAATTCTTCGCAGAAAGCTACGCCAGCTCAGCTGCAGGAACCATCAAGAAACCAGATGACAAGAAGAGATAATGCTACTACATCTGCTCACATCAAACCATCATGTTCAGGTATGAGGCGGGAAACTACTCAGCAGCCACCTTCAGCTGAAAATAATGCCCCACCTCAATTGCTCCAATTACTCAATGGTTTAAACTCCCTCATACAGCCCCTGTTTAGTATCCTCCAACAGCTTGCACAGGTGACTCAAGCCATGTATCCACAAAATGGCCGCTAATCAGCTGACTGCAGGCTCTTTGTCCATCCTTCTGTGGAATGCAAATGGACTGGCACAACACAAAACTGAACTGGACTTTTATCTTCATGAAAAACGTATAGATGTAGCCCTGATAACGGAAACTCACCTTACACCACGATCGAAATTCGGTATTTCTGGTTATGTGACACACAGGACAGACCACCCCGACAACACTGCCCACGGCGGCACTGCTATACTTGTAAGATCTTCTTTATCACACAACCATTTACACTTACCAACTACACCTGACATTCAGTCCACAGGCATCACACTATACATGAAACACAACACATTGACACTAGTTTCCATCTGTTGTCCTCCAAGATATGTGCTGACATCTTCGTCAGATGTTTTGCAACTTCTTCCAAAGCTTAGGTCGATGTTTCATAGCAGGTGGTGACTTCAACGCAAAGCACCAACATTGGGGGTCACGGCTATGCACACCAAGAGGAAGAAATTTGAGGGCTCCTATCCACGAGCTTTCATTAGACACTATAAATCCTGACACACCGACATACTGGCCTGTATCGAGACTCAAATCCCCGGACCTTTTGGACTTCTTTATTAAAAAAGGACTGCGTACTGTACCTCATTCCATAAGTACGAGCTCTGATCTTTGCTCTGATCATTCAGCGGTACACCTTATTGTACTCGATGAGGCCATCAACGTGCAAAAAATACCAGCTCTCATCAAAGGACCAATTGACTGGGATGCATATAGAGAGTTTTTAAACTCTTCGCTTTTGATCCCAGTGTCCATAAAAGGTGAAAAAGAACTGGAGGGGGCTGTGGAAACATTCACCAAAAATATTCAACAAGCTGCTTGGACATCATCAATACCAAAATCCAACTCTGCGACAGCTGAGCACTTGCCGAAATATCCTCAGTACATAAGGGACTTAATCAGAGCAAAGAGAAGAGCGCGTAAAATATGGCAGACTGACAGACACCCTTCAGATAGACCGCTATTTAACCGACTAAACAATGAACTTAAAAGAGAAATCCAAAAATTTAACAGAACTAACTATGACGCATACATCAGTGGTCTTTCTACTGACGATGGGAGCTTGTGGAAGCATACCAAAAAGTTGTTAAAGCACCGAGAGCTGTCAGCACCACTTAGAAAAGAAGATGGATCCTGGGCCATGTCGGATGAGGAAAAATCTGAACTCTTCGCTCACCACCTTTCTTCTGTATTTAAACCGTTTACAAACTTCACTAACACAGAACATGAGGCTATAGTACTTAACACATTAGACATCCCACTTCAGCTGACACTACCACCTCCTTCTTTTACTCCATCTCAGGTTGCACTTCAAATCAAACAATTACCGAAAAGAAAAGCTCCTGGTTATGACTTAATAACAGCCGAAGCACTCCAACAAATGCCCAAGAAAGCTCTAGTATTTCTGGCAACAATTTACAACTGTATACTAAGGACGTCAAAATTCCCTTTACAATGGAAATATTCACTTATGATGAAGATGATTCACAAACCCGGTAAAGACATATACAGTCCTTCATCCTACAGACCCATTAGCCTCCTTCCTATATGCTATAAAGTTTTTGAAAAATTAATATACAAAAGACCTGTTGACATATTGACTGACCAACAGGTAATACCTTACCACCAATTCGACGTTCGCACATTCCATTCGACGACACATCAATTGCATAGAGTTACAGACTACATTGCTGGAGCTTTAGAACAAAATCTATATGCAACTGGAGTATTTTTGGATGTTGCTCAGGCGTTTGATAGAGTCTGGCACCAGGGTCTTCTCTTTAAACTTAAGACTATAGTTCCATACACCTACTATCTTATCCTTCAATCTTTCCTCTTCGACAGATTTTTTTCAGTTCGGCAGGGCTCGGAAGTGTCTTCAGTCCGTCCAATCTTGGTCGGAGTTCCCCAAGGTTCAATACTAGTCCCTCTACTTTACGTTATATACACTTACGATATACCTATTGACGATGAGATCGTGACAGCTACATATGCAGACGATACAACAATCCCCACAAAACATCAAGACCCTACACAGGCCTCACTAACTCTACAACATCATTTGCTTAAACTACAAGATTGGTTCACACTATGGAAAATTCGACTTAATCATGACAAATCCAAACATATAACATTTACTCTTCGAAAAAACACCTGTCCTCCAGTTTATATTGACAAAAAACAAATTCCTCAAACGGACACGGTACTTTACCTTGGACTCACCTTCGACAGAAGGATGACATGGGGCCCACATGTTAAAATGAAACGCATGACACTTAACAAACGACTCAAACTACTTTACTCTCTTTTTGCCAAATCTTCAAAACTAAAACTAAAACAGAAACTGAATACATATACATACTTACTTAAGCCCATATGGACATACTCATCACAAATATACGGCATCGCTAAAAAGACCCACCTACAAAAACTCAAACGTTCCAATCAAAATTATTGCGACTCATAACAAAAGCACCTTGGTACGTGACTAACAAAACTCTACACACTGACCTCCACTTTCCAACAGTTGACCAACATATAACGACCCTATATCAACGATTTTACACAAATTTAAACGGACATAATAACAGACTTATCAGAGACATGGCCACAGCTGACATACCTCAGAACATGAGCAGGAGACTAAAAAGGCGTTGGATGAGAGATCTTCTTCCTTAGACAACCTAAGTAATTGGAACAAGTTAGGGAAGAGGTACTGCTGAGTACTTTCCTTCCCCATCCATTTCATGTCATTTTATCATTATCGCCATCACATTTGCTGATTGTCAACTTATTGTTGACTGGCGCAAATACATATTTAATAGACAAAAAAAAAATTATATTTTTTTATTTTTATTATTGTTTTTTCACCATTAAACCTACCAGATGAATATTTTAATATTTTTAATCTGTTTTCTTACACAGAAAAAAAACATACGGAAGTACAATACACCGTAAACACGTAATCAAATGTAATAACTAAAATTATATCAATTGTCTTAATTTGCTTTGGTGTGAATGTGTTCATATATCACTACAATTATTGTCCACGTGACAGATTATTATATTTATAAATAAATAAATAAAAAATTGTTAACCCTTAATGAGTGATAAATACAACAACAACTTGAAATCTATTTCCTGTTGTGTAAATGGAAGTTGCGGCAGTGAAGTCATTTCCCAGGTGGCAACGAGTTTAATCCTGGGCAAACCCAAACCGACTTGAATTACTTCAGCCTCGTTCTAATTACACTAAGTAGCCTTTCGGAAGCTGGAAGTTTAATCGTATTTTCCGAATGACGGTGGAATTATGTTTTCTAGTACGTATTTCAGCTTCTACAATTGAAAATACATACAAAAATGCACAACATGGTTATCAAATTAAACATTTTTATCAAATATTTATTCATTATTACCTTATAAACTATAATGTATCTTACACAACTATTTTTCGTTTTACAGCAGTTGTGCCAGGAAACTATTGTGGCTTCCAGTTGGGTAATATTAGCGCATGCGCCATACTCACCAGAATTGGCTCAATCCGACTACTACTTATTTGCATCGTTTGGGCACGCAGTTGCTAAGCAACGTTTCACTTCTTAATTAAAATAGCTAGATGAATGATTTACCATAAAACTGCAACGTTGTTTTATTCATGGTGTTTATAAATTTGCTAAAGAAAGGGGAAGAATGTATAGACAGATTTGGGAGTGAATGAACCGGTGATAGAGATGTATTCTACATTTTTTATTTCACGGTAATGTCTATCTAAGAACCGAGCGTATATCATTTCTCAGCTTTCTTATTAGCCCATATTCTCTTCTTTTTCTCACCCATCTCTCTCTTTCGCTCATCTGTCTATTTTTTCCTTCTCTCCTCTTCTTTTTCCCTACAAGAACCTTAATGTATCTTCTGATTTTTCTCTCTCCAGGTATTCTCTCTCTGTAATACCAAGTCTCTTCATTTCCTCTTTTATCTTATTAGGATGTTCTCCGATGTTTTTTATTCTAATCACTTTGTTTAATATCTGTTTGTTCAACCGAATATCATTTATTCTTTTCATGTGCACGAAAATTTGTAGTTTCCTTTTCCCCAGCGATGATTCCATCACTTCAGTTCCCTCTTATATGTTTCTGTTTTTAGAGTAGTACTTTTCTTCTACTTTTACTGGTCCATGGATACGTCTTAGGATTTTTCATTTTATCTTTAGTAGATTTCTCAAACTAGTAAACCCCATTTTTCCGACCCGTGAAGCGTCACCGGTCTCATCAATGATTTTTAATGTCTGATTTTAACTTTTTTTAAAACATTGTTCTTATTGTAGGTTTCCATTGCCAAATGTCCAAATTTTACTTTTCTACTTTTGATCGTCTGATTGGTCACTCTTTTATATTTAACGCACTAGATAATTATACTGCGTTACCGTCCATTGTCACATATTTTATCTTAATTTTCCGTTTTGTTATTTTCCAAGAATGCTAAACATTTTAATTCCTCTACCTGTTTTCCCTAACTTAATTTTATCTCGGATTAAAAATTTTCACAGAACGTCTTCAGAATTTTATTCAGCAATGTGTTTAATAATATTGGTGATAGCCCGTTCTTCTGCTTTAGTCTTGTTTTATTTCAAAAGGTTTACTAATTTCATCGCTAAATTTAATTTTAGATTATGTTCCGGTAAAGTCAGTTTTTTGCCCTCTGAACCCTGCGCTTTCTGACAAACTACCAAAGATATGTATATTTTTTTTTTGCTCTAGATAAAACATATTTTTAAGATAAAAGTACTTTTAATGCTTTTTACACTTTTTATATGTTGTTCTATTTCCTTCCGTTAGTTATTCTTAGGTATTCGAATTTGTCTACTTCTCTCGGAAACCATTTCCACTCTACGTAGGTCCTGTTATCGGATAGGAATTTTTGCTTTTTATCATATATTTCATTTCTAGGACATTTTATTCCAACAAATTTCATATTTACATCAAATGGAAGCTGGACAGGTCAGTGAATTAGATACTGACTTCCATGAGCTCAAGGTCATGAGTTCGAATCCGGCCGATGGCAGATAAATTATTTATTCTGTTTCATCAGTCGTGGATCGATCCTGGAATCAGGAGACCCTCTTGGGACACACTCAGCGTCTATAAAGTGGACACTCTTAATTAATTAAGAGGGAAATCCTAGTGGTTGAGAGTTATCTCGGTCAGATCACCTGCTTGCACAACCGTTGACCAACAGTATTTCCCAATATAGTACCGAACCCCATACCGTTTCTTTACATTTACAGCCTTTTCTCTCTCGTTGATGACAGCTTATTCTGTGACAAGTGGCCGTTAATATTTGGAGAGAGAGAAAATCATGACGGCTATTACCACATCCACACCGACAAAAGTCGAAGATAGAGAAGACGAAGACAAGAGCGAAGAACTCCAAGAAGACCGAATGCCCTATTCATCATCCGTAGCGAAGGCTAATTGACTCCGCAGCGGAAGAACCGGAGATAGTTAAGTATTCCACGGGGTGAAAGGGGAATACATTTCCATCCCTCAGGGCTTCAATTGGACTCGGTGCTGCTCTCCGCTCCTTAAATAGAGATGAAATAAAAACTTTTTTATTAGCAGGCCATATTCTAATTTACACTGCTTCTTTTAATTAACTAATTAAGGGCTTTACCGACTTCTCGATAAGAAGTAAATTTTCCCCTTTTTTTATTCTGTTTCTTAGCTTTTTTTTTTAAATTGTATTTCTTTTATTTTGCCAAGCAATTAAAATAAATAAGCCGTTAAAAAAGAAAGAAAATAAAAAAGCAAAGGCCCAAGGTTATAATCCATATTGTTCAAAACACCATCGTTGAACTCTGACACCGAAGTCCAATTAAATACTGTTGTTTATTACAATTTAATGATTTTATATGTCATTAATAAGTAATTAGTAACAAGCTCCTTTACAAAAAAATAAACTTCAATTGTAACATATTTTATTTAAGTTTACTGAATAATAATACAATCTGGAATATTGAAGGACAGCAAGTGTTCATTAGTATAATACATACATACGAAAGAAAAATAATTATACGTCATTAAAAAATAATAAACAAATAAATAAAAGAATAATATTTTTTTTTTTTAAGTTCAATTCTTTATTGAAAAATATAACATTGTGTCACATTCAATGACATTAGTAATAGTGATAGAATAGCTCATTCACACATTATGTACAATAAATAAAATCAAAACTTCGTTTAGAAAATTTTAATTTTTCTATTGCGACAAAATATGAATACTTCAGTTGGAAGAGCCCATATTGAAGCTATCTGTCAAATATAATATTTATTTAGAACCGGTCTGGTATCTAGAATAAATATGAATAGTAATTAAGGATATAATGTGATTCAAAAGCAAGTCAACTCCCTTACGATGTATTATGAATTAATAAGTAATAATTATAAAGTAATAATGACCTGAGAATTATATTATATTTTTTTACTATCGTTTTTCTTTTGTTTACATAACTAAACAGTTTTAAATTTAATTATATTTAATTTTGGGTTTATAATTCATTTGAACTACTTTCCTTTTTCATTTTCTTTTTTTTTTTTTTTTTACATTTTTGCGTTTTATTACATTAATCAGAAATATTATGAACTATCCACAAACAATAGTTATATGACAAGTTTTAAATAAAGCTGGAGGGATAAAATGAGTAATTTATGTGCAACTCTAACGATGACGACATTGTAGTATGACAACACATGTTGTTTGTACAAACATGAAAGCAATTATGGTTTGGTCCATTGATCGGCTGAGAGGAACCGTGTCCATGGCAACCGACAAAGGTCTAATGTACATAGCGGCTGTAATGGAATTTACAAACACTAGACCGGTTGTCTCCATTGGTCAGGGGCTAATCAAGAAGTCATAATTTATAAAAATAGTTCGATAGAGATATGTTGCGTTTTTTAAATTCCGATTAAAATAAATCTTTTTTTTTTTTTTTTTATTATTTCAATGGAATTTACAACTGTATTACATAGAGAATACAATAAGTAAATGAGAAATTTGTAACATGGCATGTACAACATGAAGAGAAACTACCCATTGGTAGAACTCAAATTAAAGTTCTATATTAGAAGATCCCGAGGCCATCTTCTTTTCAGACGCCTCGGAGGATTATCAGGGATCGAGGAGGAAGCAAGGTTTGAAACGAGAGGATTCGGATGATTCTGCAGTTTGTAAAATAAATCTAAAAAGAAAATATAGAGATGTTGGGATATTATTAAAATCGATAGATTCTTTTCGATGCCCAAAATCCATACCTTACTGTTGCAAGACCAACACCGATATTCGTAAGAAAAAAAATCAATTTTTTAATAACAATCAATGCAAAATAGTTACTAATACTTGGCAATTTTAGTTACTATATGTAAAGAATTGGTATAACTAACATACTTTTGTATTTAGTGTAATTAACTTACTAATTTTATTTAGTCTAATACTTAGTCTAATTTTTCTTTTATATAGGTATGGTTGTGTTTAGAAGTTTCTATGTTATGTTATTTGTTTACTTTTTTTTCTTTTATTTACTATCCTTATCAGTATTATTTATTTACTTTTTATATTTATATTTATTTCTGTATTATTTGTATATATTGTATGAATGAGAACTCTCAGCCCTAATACTTATAGCCCTCCAGCAGTGGCTGATTGTATTAATATTCAATAAATAGATTATTATTATAATTTTTCTTTTGGGCTTAGTTACGTTTCTCGTATTTAAAAAATTACAGTAATAAGCTAACAAGTTACTACAAGAATCTCATTCAAGACCAAAACCAAGACTGAGTGCGCAAGTGTGACCAAGACGAGTCTCATTTGGGCAAGACTATTTTCAATATTGCCCAATATCATACAAGAGATTCGGTATTTCCGTAACATCGAAAGAAAAGCATCAAGATAGGATTCGATTTCGCACGTTATCTTTTTGTTCTTTTTTTTTACTTTTATATGAAATATATAATAAAATAAAATATTTTGATCGTGAAAAATTACGAATCGGGTTTTCAACGGAAATACATATTTTGGGTCCAATTTAAATTTATTTAAAATTTCATACCTGAATCCAACTAGTCTTACGAAATGGCATGTGCCTGTGAGCAGTCTAGCTCAAAAACGAAAGGTAGTACAAAACTTGAATGTACGACATAAAGGAGCCGGAAGAGGCACTGAAGGGATGGAAATCATATTAACGAAAATGTTGAATGTAGATTCACATTAATTACATAAATATTAATTTCATTGTTATGGAAATAGTTAACATTATTAAACATACCAATCGATTGTATAATGCTTATTGACTAAATCTTATATTTCAAAGTACACGACCACCCCTGGTAGTCTTGGACAGACCTTCATCAAGACTTAGAGAACAATAAGCTGATTTCCGCAAACGGACCCTTTCACCAAGATCTCATGTCAATATTTAATGGATAACAATATTAATTGTTAATAAATTCCTTTACAGGCCTATTCCCATCCACCCTATTCCAAATATTCCCCAGTACTATTCCTATGTATACCTATCTCATAGTTCTCTATACTCGTGCAAGGAGAACTGGAATTCAGAAGTCACAATCTTGAAGAGACTGAGGATTAACTCTTGTTCAAATAGTCTGATTTCAGATACATCAATACAATGCTTTTTTTTATTAGTCATTTTAAATAAAACATAAACTTCTTATGTTTGCAATAGTTTTGCAATGAATGAATAGCAACGCCGTTCAATCAATAGCTATAAACGTTCTACTCATAGAAAGTTTATAAAATGTTGTAGTTTAAATCCTAATAATATTATTAAAAAGATGTAGAATGCAGGTCAAAGTTTTAGTTTCTGAGATATTTTAATCCACATTTTCAATAAAACTCATTATCATTTGGTTTTCGAAACTATTTTTCCCTTTTTCGCCTCTCTAACACGGCTTCGTATTCGGATACAATTTTGAATAATAGCCGATTACAGAGAGGATGAACTACTGAATAATTTCCTTGCTTACAGTATTCAGATTCGATTTTTAGGTTTTGAGATATTTTAATCGATATCTTCAATAAAGCTCTTGATCATTTGTTTTTCGGCACCATTTTTTTTTGGCCCTCTAACACGACCTCCCGTTAAGATACAATTTTTAATAATAGCTTATTACAAAGTGGATAAAATGACGAACATTTCCCTTGCTAACAATATGAAGATTATGACTCTAGCAGACTTTACCCGAACGTTACACATGGGAAATCTGACGGTTCAATCTAAATCACTCTCGACAAAAAAAAAAAAAATCAAAACGCTCACAAAGAAGTTTTCACTTCGATTATAACATCCATATGTGAAAATCTGAAGGTATAGTGACTGCTTAAAGTGGTAATTGATTTTAGAATTGTAGAATAGACCACTCATCAAAAAAAGTTCTGTATTGAGAGTGCTTAATGAAAGTTTGTGGTCTAACTTCAGCGAATGTAAATTACCAATTATTGACCAACACAAGCACCAACCTCCCATTCAGGTATTAGCATTTTAATCGTACGTAAACCTTTAGACAAAACCTAACAACCATTGATAAACTGCAGGAAATTGCAAGCGATGCTTTATACTGTGATATTCATGAAAACAAATCTAATAATGATGGCAAACATAATAATTAAAATAATTTTTTTATGTGTTTATTTTTCGATTCTAAGGACGTAGTTTTCTAAACGTTTACTTAACACAGACCTTTTAAAAATAATAATCATTGCTTATCCATGATGCTAAAATGTTAATGATGAGAATCTTTTACTTATTCACATATTGGAATGTGGAGAAAAAATAAATTGGAAACAAAATGAGACCATAGTATACCATTTTATAGTATTATTATGAGCCCACATTCCTTATTTAACTATTCAAATTCATTATTTGTCATTAACACATTTTCCAAATGAGTATTTCCTTGTTACGTATTTATCCTATCAATGAAAAACTTTTTACGGAGTATGGTATTCTTCTACGATTTCACAATTCGTAGTTATCTCTTAGTTTAGTTAAATTAAAAAGGAGGAAATAAAATTAGTCTACACAAAGTCATCTTATTGTTATATAACACAATGTCGTTATATTATAAATATAATTTAGATCAAAAGGGGATAAATAAATTTTATTAATATGTATTATAAAAATTCACTAATAAGTTCCATAGGCCGCCGATTTGTCCCAAATTCGTTCAATCAACTGCAATTTGGAATAAAGCTTTTTAATATTTTTTTTATAATTTTAGACGTCTCAAAGCCTCATGCGAAAACTAAAATGATCTTTAAAAACGCAATTTTTTATTTTATTTATTTATTATGAAATATAATAATCTGTCACGTGAACAATAATTATAATGATATTTGAACACATTCACACCATATACAGAAAATATAAAATTAACAAAAGTAAAATAATAACTAAATAATAATCAAGAACCATGTAAAATAAACGAATAAAATAACCTAAAGATAAGTAAATTAATAACATGAAAATACAGTCATACCTATACAATCACGCAGGGAACTCCATCTCTCTCCAACTATAGAAGGAAAAGCAGGACTCCAAGAGATTCCCTGCGCTACTCTCTCAATCGCATCACTGGTGCTAAAACCAGTGGAGTTTGAGAGAGAGCGTTTTAGAGCAAACAGAGCAACACTCATGTCTTGAGTGAAGAATCTGGCCATTGCCAGAACTCCAAGGTATATACTACAAAATATCTGTGGGCCACTTCCGCTTCAACCTTCGAGGAGGATTGTAGAGAGGAGTGGAACTAGATAGGGTTTGTGCTAGGGGATTTGGATGATTTATAAGATTTTGAAGGAATTTGGAAAAATTTTCATGGATAAGATTTATGACAAATGGGGTATAAAGGTCATGGTGTAGGGTTTTGTTGGTTACATAGAAAGGAGCATCGACTATTGTTCGGAGGACTTTGGACTGAAAGGATTGGATGCGTTTGATGTTAAACAATTTTGCAGTACCGCTAAGTTCAAGTCCGTAGGTTAAAATAGGTTTCAGGATTGTCTTGTAGATCAGTAATTTCTTGTCGATTGAAAGTTTAAATTTCCTAGTCAGTAGTCTGTGGGGTAGATGTGTTAAGATGACAAGGGATAGATTGTGTTAACGAGAACCCAAAAAACATCCTTAATCTCAGAAACTCGAAAGAGGTCATAATCATAAGAGATGACTGGCGATTTAAGCTACATGAGTTCTGGACTAACGCTGAGTTTGTGAAACTCTATAAAACTAAGGGAATGAGAATAAATGAGCGATGTCGGAATCCACTTACCTGAGAGAAAACATCGTTGAGCGGGTGGAATCATTCATCTACTTGGGAAGCATGATTACTCAAAAAGGAGATTTGTTGAAGATGTCAAAAACAAATAAAAAAAGCTAATGGGATGTTTGTTCAATTCAATTCAATATGGAATAACAAGAAACTGTTCAATAAAACAAAAATGAGGTTGTTCAATACCAACGTAAAATTTGTTCAACTCTAAGGAAGAGAAACATAAAAGGTAACTGAAACCATTACCCGATCCCTTCAGAACGAATCCTTGCGAGAAATCCTGTGTATCTAATGATCTCAAAATGTCTCTAACGAAGAGCTATGGAGTAATACTGAATAACCTATCCATTTCGAAATAAAGAAAAAGAAATGGAAACAGATTGGACACACCTTAAGAAAAGCAGATAGTGCCACCGAAAAAAACTCTGTAATAGGATCGCCAAGAAACAATAAGAAGAGGAAGGTCAAGGGAGATATGTGCAAAATGACATGAGTCGGGCTGGCAAGATGTTACCAAAAGCTAAATGGTTGATGCTAAAAGAGCGGAATAGAACGGACGTGTAGATGCCCTATGGTCTACCAGGAGTCAACGGATATAATAAGTTTTAAGTAAGTGACTTACGCTGGGTTGTAGCGCCGGTTAAGTAAGTCATTTTGATATTATTATGTGTTTATTTTCAATTATATAAAATAATAATATACAGATTCTAAACGACTAATCAGCGATTTTCCGATTTTTTATATTTTTCTTTTATTGTAAGACTATATTAATCCTTCTTAATTTTTTTTATCTTTAAATTTTCATCTGCACCTTTTAAAATCTGTTGACAATCAGCAGATGGTCTTATAGAAGTAGTGAAACTGACATATCAGCCATGGGGAAGGATAGAACCCAGTAGTACCTTTTTCCTGGCTTGAATCACTTACAATGATTTGTTAAGGAAGGAGGTCTCTCATCCAGCGCCTTTTTAGTTTCCTCCTCACATCACGGATAATGTCTGTGTAAATTATTGTAAAGAGTTCTTATGTGTTGGTCAATTGTAAGTTGGAGGAAGTCTGTAATGTTTTGTTTGTCACGTACCAAAGTTCTTTAGTTCTAAGTCGTAATATTTTTACTGATAGTTTGAAGTTTGTGTAAGTGAGTATTTTTAGCTATACCGTATATCTGTGGTGAGTAATTGTTATATACAATTTTTATTTTTACAATCATGGTTTGTTATTGGACACTTTCCCGCTCGATTATTTTATTTCATTATTTCTCACGTTTGATGACAACCTCTATATTTTAACTAAGTAGCCCTGTATAGGAGCTTCTAGTAGTGCTCGTTGTAGAGGATGTATGGGAGCTGTTGGCTGACAGATGTTGGGTCGTGGCTATGAGCTATGCAGGTGCCAGGGCTGGGTAATGAAGTGTGCTGAGGATAAATGTACGTAGAACCGGCCAGGTGTGCTATACACTATCTCAAGGAATTTCTCCTACCAATGAGATTAATAATTAATATTAACATCATAATTAATAACAACATAACGTTGGCCACGATAAATTGTAGATTTTTTTAAATCACTCATCTAGTCTTAAACACAAAGAAGTTGATCAAATTATTCATAATAAATCAATTATTTATATATTGTTGTAAAAAACATACATTATAAAGGGTGTCCGTTAGCTACAACGGAAATATCATAGAAACCATCAAAGAAATATATATAAATATACACATTTATATTATTGTTGGACGGTTTGTCTAGTTGTCATAATCAAAGAAACGAAAAAATATTTAATATTTTTAATAAAACTTTTTATTTGAATAATTATCATAAACAGCTGCTTTTGCAATAAAACCATTCCTTTTATATTTTATAGAATTTTATTGTATCATTTTGAATTAAAAAAAACCTTGACTCTGTTGAAAGTAATAAACTTAATTTATGTATCGTGTTTCGTTTATGAATATTTTGTAGCCTTATAAAGGTTTAACGTCCATGACTTTAACGGCTACTAAATTTTCTCAGATTGTTGGAGCCATTCGACCGTAGTCAACATTTTTGAACTTACAGAAAATATACTAAGCATACGTATTTACGCTAACTTCATATTAACGCGATTTATATAAAAAAAAGTGCAAACTAAAAGTAATACTCATATCCTAAAAAAGTCGTTGGATGAGAGGTCTCCTTAATCAAACAACCTAAGTAATTGAAACAAATCAGAAAAGAGGTGCTGGTGAGTACTTTCCTTCTTTATGGCTACTACGTCATTATTTCATGTATCGCCATCACATTTGCTAATCGTCAGCAGTAAGTGGACTGACGCAAATACATTTTTTATAGAAAAAAAAATATATATACCCAAAATAATGGCCTACATTATTGCTTACGTCATCAACAACCGTATTGCTCTGTTCAACATAATACAAGAGTGGTATTAATAAAGTTATAATTTAAAGATAGCAGACAGAGAAATGCGATTCAATTTTAAGGCTTTTCAATTATATTGAGTTGCTAAATGACTCAGCATGCTGTTCAATTTAATCGATGTTTTCTTTTGGAAAAGAACTCAAAAAGTGTCATGGGACTATCATCCTAAACACCAAATATTATGATTCATTTATTAATATTTTTTTCTTTTTCTCCTCATTTTCTACTATCTCCTTTCTGTCCTTAGAATTCAGAGTAATAGCTAGAATTATTGTAGGTGCTGATGCAGGATTTTTATTGAGTTCAAAATAATTGATACTCACTAGCTGATCCGAAAATTTATCTGTTAAAAAGGTGATTTTTTCTCCTACTCCCAATACTAGGTCCTCCAACCGAAAATATTATCTCGCCAAATTCCACTCTGGTACATATGAATTTCCTCTTTTTCTTTTGGTATTCTAAGATCTTACTCCTCGTCGTTTCCTTTCAAATCTAATTGTAGGATCTACTATCAGAGCCTAATTTTCTTTCTCATCGAAGACTAAGATATCTGGGAATCTCGCAGAGCCTTTAGTATCTAGGCAATAAACTTCGGAAGCGTCCAGCCTTTTTAATGTCATTCGACTATTCGATGATTTATATTATTGTGTCAACGGAGCATGTTATAGGGACATTTGCCGATTCTTGCGTTGGAATTTCTGAAAGGTAAATAGTTAAGGTAAATAGAAAAGAAAAAATATACTTCCTCGTAACTCAACAGCTGCTGATCTTTATCCTCAGCGGATATATAGTGATCAATACAAAAATTAGAATCTAGAATTTTATTGAAATTGAGAATCAAATACTGCCATTTAATATTCCAGCGGTATAATAACAAAAAAAAAATAACAAGGACTGGCAATGTTTTAGCGATCTTCTTCCAGTGACTGGGGATCGCCTAATTATAACGAAAGGTATTATATAACTCGTTACGTCACCCGATAACAGGCTGGGATCCTCCTAACGAACGACTCTTGTCAAGTCACTTCATTGTTAGATTTTATTCAGAAAACATGGAGCTTACCCTTTAAGAGAAAAAAATCCTTAAGTGAATATTGAACAACCAACTTGTAAAATAAAAATTGTTTTGATTATGAAATGTAAAAAGAAAAGCGATTTGTTTTATTTTTTTTTTAACAACGAAATACAAGTTTTAGATTGATACGATTACGGTCTTCCATACTGTTTATGAAGTTTTCCCTTTTAATAACAAAAGTACAATTCAAATAAAAACAAAAACAAATGTTTTAATTAAATAGATTGGAGTTGAGGCTATGATAAAATTCTCCCCTGAAGACGTGAATGTATGTGGCTAATGCATCCTCGATCGATCTCCACTGGTTTTAGTATCAGTTAAGAGGTTGATAGAGTATCGTAGGGATCTCCTGGAGTCCTGCTTTCTCCTTCATAGTTGGAGGGACAAGCCTGATTAGGAGTTCCCTCACCTAATTGTAAATAGTGTACATGCATGTATAATTTTCAATAATTTATTTATCTTTAAACTATATTATTTTATTTATATACTTTTTGATTTTTTTTTTAGATATTTTCCTTCTGTTTATTTTAAATATTTTTTTATACATATTGGGTGAATGCTATCTCACCTCCCTATAACCAATGTCCACGTGATAGATTGTTATGTCATTGAAAAAATAAAGAAAAAAACAATTCAATATCCAATCCACAGGATTATTTACTTTATTAATCAAGCAGCTAAAAAAAGCTTTAAAGAGCTCTTTTTTAAATTTTAGCAATGGCGGAATTAAATCGTATAACATTATATAAACATATAAATCTGTAAAAAGCTCACCTAGATACAGAAAATCTATTTGATGTTTCAATTGAATTACATAACCTTCCTCAGCTGTGTTACGTTACCGTTTAGTATGCGACCGGGTGTCGAGGAATAGTGTGATCTTCAATTTTTCTAATCTGTTCCTATTCCATTACGCTTAAAAATACTTCTATAAAAGGTTTTATCATGCATACCTATAGGAGATTATTCAAGCAATGATTAGGCATGTGTGTGTCGTGCACCTTTAATGTTTGAGGCAGCGCGAGAAATTGGAGATATAGGCTCGTTTAAAAAAAAAAATCTGACGAGTTTATAAGCTGAGTTCAACAGTAAATAAGTGAAAGGGTATTTAATTACAGTTACAATTACAAATAAAATAACAAACAATTAAATTACAGTTACTATAATCACGCAAAAAAGATCCGAAGGCTAAAATAAAATATTTTATTTTATTTATTTATTTAACTTGTATTTGTTTTGAGAAAAGAACACCACAAAAATATTGTATCTTTGTATAAAAAAAACTACAAGAAGATATTGGCAATATTAATAATAGGGCAGTCAGCAATTATTTAATATTAGCGTTCAGAAGACCAAATCCATTCTCATTGGTCCCCAGCAGCTTACTAATTCCATTCCTTATTATTCCCTACTCTAACTCAAAGGACTACCTCACCGTTTTTACACTTACGTTAGAAACGTTGGGATAATGTTTGATCAATATCTGTCCTGGAATAATCATATTTCCCAAATAATCAATGAATCCATTGCTACCCTTAAAAACTTCTCTAAGATCCAATGATTCCATGCTTCTTAAAATTAGTCAAGCACATCCAATCAAATTGTTTCATTAGATTTATCTATGGAGTACCTAGGAGGTTCCGAGTTGCTTTGTCAAGTTGAAGTCGCTCTTTCCAGTTTTCCCACAGCAATATTCCATAGATGTATTATGATTACTTTTTCAAACCTTCACAACCAAAAATATTTTCACTTTTTTTGATTTGTTTACTCCTTGCCCGTCTGTCCATTCGTTCAACACGAGATACCAGTCCTCAAACCAGTTAATTTCTTCTAATAGAACCGTTTCCTTTAAAAAATAATTTGTAATACGTCCTACCTTGTTTTGAATTCCCTACCATCTTTAATAAGCAAATCCTCATCCTTGCTCTCAATTAAACACCATTTATTTTTCTATTTTTTTAACATTAGTCTATTTCATTGAATATTTTATAGTTGACCGTTGCATTATAAAGGAAGGAGATGGTCCGGGGTTGCCGTCATAAAATGGCTAAATAGTGGTAAAACTATTTTATTGAAAGCCAACGTTTCGTAAGCTAAGTACTTACTTTTTACTTTATTTTAGGATCTTGGTACTCAGCTTACTTAGTCCATATTTTATTGTACTTACTGTTATAATTCTAATAAGCTTATTCACATTGTTTATAAATTATGTCTAAATATTATGTAATTACCACAACTCTATATATTTTTGTATCTTGTCCGTTCTAGCCCTGATAAAGACCTGCAAAGTCGGGTCGAAACGTTGGCTTTCAATAAAATAGTTTTACCACTATTTAACCTTTTTATGACCGCAACCCCGGACCATCTCCTTCCTTTATCAGTCTATTTAATTTGTACCCAGGATTATTTGAAGATTTTGGTTTTAAACACGAATAAAGTTCTATAATCATTTTCTCTTTCTTGATCGATTATAATTACCGAAAATAGAAAGAAAAACCTTACATCCTTGAATTGTTTTATTTCCTTATTTTTTTTCTGTTCAATATTATTTGCGAATTAGTCACTATTGGAACTAGTCGCTTATGATTACAGTTAACAACCAAAGGTAAGTTTATTTTTAAAATTAATAAGGACACATTGGAAACAAGAGGACATAGATGATGTTAACGATACTGTTGTATTATAAAATACAATATCGTTTTAGACAACAAACAAGAGCTTGTTTGTAGTTTGGCAATTAATGAGGTTATATCTGGAACATTATCATATAAGCATTATATTATTATCTAAATAATATTTTCGTAATAGGAAACTTAGGTATAATTTAAAAAGATTTTTGGTGGGTCCGAGTAATACAAGACTGTCTAAGAACTCTCGAGTCTCAATGTCCTCCATAAACTACAGCTGTATGTGTAGGAAGGGGCGGAACAACAAGCCTTACAGAGCACTCATACATGAAGTATTGGCTGAGAACAAGAAGGTTATGATCGTCATAAATGGAAACGGCTGGAGTCGGAGGAGTCAATGTGACAATCAACTAAATTATGAGCGATAACAAGGAGCGAAAGAGTACCAAAGGACCATTGTACCAGATGACACGATAAATGTGCAGAACACCAAGAATAATTTATTGGAAGTGGAGAAGATAAGGGTAGGGAGGTTAGGATACACGCACTAATGGATTTTTATAGCATTTGCATATTAAATGTTAAATTAAGAAATTAGTACAAATATTATTTTGTTCATACCATTAAAGTATTCCCTATGAAACCCTATAAATTTATTTATATATCATATTTACTCGAAAAAGGGCTAGAATAAAAGTTCTGATGGTTACAAAATTTCATTTGTGAATAACTAAAACAGTGTGTATTTTTCGATGATTTTTATTAAAATATTTCAAAGTCAATTATATCTACTAAATGATAACAAATATTCATCGAAATACGTCGAGTATCATTATCGAGTATGTTGAAGGTAATATATACATCATAAATGTATAAATATTTTCCATTTTTATTTAATTTGTTTTCCGGTTTATATAATCTTATTTTTAAGTAAGAAAAATCATCAAACAATTACATCAGTTACGAGAAATATTGGATTACATTTTAAAACCCTACACGCAATATTTATAGTAATCCCTCGTTATTATATATTTATACATACATATGTAAACACGATCAACGCATAACGTTGGATAACATAAACCACTTTATTATTACCATCCAAAAGAAGTCATTTATAATCACTCTTTAAGACGAAATATTCGGTTGACCCAAGATTTAAACAATTTAGGCCTAATTAGACTGAGGTTTTCATGAACACCAATAACCAAAGGGGATTTTGATTATATTGACCAAATATATATATAGAACTATAAATATATATAGACCATAGGTGGGAAAGGGTAATGGACCATAAATTGAAATTAATATTATCCATAAACATTATATGTGACAATCAAAATAATCAACATAAATATTGCAAAACGAATAACCAATACTACATATTTAAAAATAAGTTTATATGTAAATTTTTATGAGGATATTATTAGCTTTAAATGTAAATTAGAATTTAAATTGTTCATTTAGTACATGGTAAAATATTTACGTGCTTACATATGTGCCTTAATTTATTATGGGTTTATAATAGAATATTATTCTATTCTTCTATTTCTGTTTCTAGTTAACATATTGTATTCGTTTAATGATTTTAATAATTTTTTATTATAAAAAGGATTGGATATTTGGAATTAAAATGCCTCAATAATTAATCTCCTCTGGGTACATTTCATTATTATTTTGCTTATTAGTATATACTTGATTTATCAGCTTCTAGTTTTGACTTTTTTTCGTTACAACTATATAATTATATTAAGGTGAAAAAAGTCAAAACTTGAAATTAATAAATTAAGTACACTATAAGAGAAAATATAGTCAAAAGGATGTGGAGGAGTTTAATTATAGCGAATTTTAAATAAAAATAAAAATTCTAATCAGATTAAATTATTATAATAAAAAAAGCCTAAAGAAAATATAAAGAAGTTAAGAATTAAATATCTATTTAATTTTAATTTTTTGACAAAATGAACAGGGGGGCGATAGTGTTTCTTATTATTTGAGCAAGAGCAATTAATCAATTCTTTTTATATTTTTAAAATTCCTTAAAATGGAGATTTTCTATTCTAATTCAATACTCCTAGTCCTTTACTACAACTTTTTTTTTTTTAACTTTTATTGTGTATTAATACAGTCTGCCACACGGAATGGCATTGGTACTAGGGCTATAGTATTCATTCACATAATATGTACATAAGAAAGGAAAAAAAAGTCAAAAAGGAAGCCAAAGCAGGACTCCAGGAGATCCCACTGCTTCTCTCCCAGCCGCGAAACTGGTGTAGTAAGCCAGTGGAGGCTGATGGAGGGCACTAGAGCAACAGACGCTCAGTACATGAGTGAAGAATCTGGCCAGCGCCAGTACTCCAATATATACATTTTTACAAAAGGTCGCTGGGCCACTGCCGTTTTAACCTCCGAGGAGGATTGTAGGGATGATTGGAGGTAGATAGAGACTGTGCTACAGTATTAGGATGATGAGTGAGATTCTGGTGAAATTCGGAAAATTTGTCTGGGATTAGGTCAAGTACAAATGGGATATTAAAGTCATTGTGTAGGGTTTTATTGGTTACATAAAAGGGAGCATCGACTATTGTTCGGAGAACTTTAGACTGAAAGGATTGAATGCGTTTGATGTTGGAAAGTTTTTACTACAAAATTAAAATAAAAGTAAATAAATTGAAAAGGGTAAAAATAAATATAATATAATAATAACTCTTAATTTCCAAAAACTTTGTCTGAACCTACTATGATGTTTCGATGCTTATAACCTGACACAAATAATGAAAATAATACTTACGAAATGACTATTTTTAGTTGCTTATTTAAAATGTTAGTGCTTTTTTTTTTTAAATAACTAATTCAATAAATAGGTTTCGTTTAATCATTTAAGTTGGTCTACAATAATGAGAAATTAAATTCAGATGGAAACATTACGAGCTGATCAGGACCTGAAATGTAGGCATTGATAAAGAAGACCAAACATCTGTTAATGAGAAGATAATCCTCTTCAGCACCTGTAGAATTGGATTCAATTTAAATGTTTAATCTATCGTTAAATCCTAAAGCCACGGCCTTTATGATGGTGAAGTCGATCCAGCTTTGATCACTCAACCGAAGTAACATTTTTCGAAGCTTTATTCCCCTAAGTTGGTTAAACCATACTTTAAACTATGTCCGAAGCAATAACTAATAATGAAAGTACCTTTTGATTCGGTATTACTCATTTTTGTAATTCTTACTAATAAAATCTATGATATATCTTTTTTCAATTACTATAAAATACCATGAAAAAAAAAATTCTAAACATTGTTGATATATCTAAATTTTACACTTCATTATTTTTTTTTTTTTTTTGTAGCGGTTATTACTCTGGTAGAAGACGAAATGATATCTGTATGAAATGATGTTAAGGGACACTTTTAAGCCCAAAGAAAGGAATAAGAGGAAAACTAATGATTTTTAAAATAGATTTCTTGTAGTTTTTATTAATAAGTGATCATTTAGTAGCTGTTATGCATTGTAATTTAAGTAGATAATATGCAGCGATTTGCCTAGCATTTTATTTTGATCGCTCACCTAAAAAAAAAAAGGAATCATTAAAAAACATATATTTTTCCATTTTGGGAAGCTTCAAATTGGGTGGTGAACAAATGAAGTATAATAGTAATAGGTTAGTCCAATGTATTATGATATGGAGAAATCAATATTAATTTTTTTGGCCAAATTATTGTACAGTAGTTGATTCATAATAATATTCCAAAACATATGTAAAAATTATTATAGGCTGTATCTTTACTACTATTGGTTCGATTTCAATGATTGTTTTTTGGGAGTGATCGGTTAGGCTTCGAAATGAATACTATAGAATCGTCACTAACAGTCAAGAAAGTTAGGCAGACCCTGAGAGAAAAGTCGTTATAGGATTAGGACAAATGTAAGGGGCAGAAAATAGGAATTCCCCATTTCAAGTCAAATCAATGACCTAACAAGTTTGAATATGACAGGAAGATTCTTGCGGGCTCAAAGTGGACGAATACTCTCAAATTAAACGTTAATTATGATCATCTTTGTGGTATGGCAAATGGAAACGTTGGACCTGTTCTCTTACTAAATATTGTCAATTAAGATTGATCAGTTTTCTACAATAAATTTTATTTTTAAAGTATTTAAGTAAGTTAAGGGAAAGTATTGCAATCATGAATTTTTTTTATTTATTCACAAACGAAATTTCTGTTTCTTCTCCAACTTTTTTCTCTTATATTTTGGGAGAATGTGAATATTTTTCTCATATTCAAAAAAGTAGATAAAGTTCTTCAAAATGTTCTCTAAATTATTGGATTTTATGACAAATTGAGGAAGATATGGTTTGCCGTAACTATAATAAGGTTTACGGTTTTTAAATAATAAGTCGACTATTCTCTATTGAATTCTCTTTCGTTTGATTCATCAAAAACATCGCTCATGAGAGCCGGAAAATGATTCTGTATTGCCTTATTATATATAATTTAGATAATGCATGGTAGGAATGGCAGTCGATATAAACGAAATATCGATATTTAACTTCCAATACTCGATATTTTACCATCGATAGTCTGTTATTCGATGTTATCTAATATCGAATTCCTACATTCGATATTTTAATTTAAAAATTAAAACTATCGTTTTCGGAACGCGGTATGAATTTAGAAATTATTTTTTTATCTGATCGTTAGAAAAAAAAATTAAACTCATCCTGCCTCTTTCAAATAGTTAGTACATTCTATACAGGAAAATATCGATATTTCGATTATATCGATTGTGTATGGCCATCCCTAAGTAGAGTCGAATTGCAAGTATGGGACCCAACTCATTCAGTAATCTCAATTTGCCCAAATTTATTAGTTAGAGCCATCTCGAACCGAGGCCACGAATTGTCAAAGAAATCCATATAGGATACTAAAAATTAGCATATCACTGAATTCAATCCAGGGATGAATAGAGGGCATAATTGGTTGAATGGAATTTCCTGAAAACAACTGAGGATGAAGATGGACATGAACTAAAATTAATTGTACTAAGGAGAGTAGACAAATTAATAATGAATGAATGAATAAAAAAATAATTTTATTCTGGTAACTACTGTCCCCTAAGAATAACAACAGAGTTACAAATTTATGGGTCAAAGTCTGACATTATAATAATAATACAAACTAATTTACTGTTAATTGTTATTTGAATTGTGCAATAGATTTAAATTAAACAGTGTACAGATGCAAATAATTTTACATGTTAGGGGAAGTTTTAATATGGAGTAGCTGTTGGAACAGGAGTTGTTTGAAGGAATTTGTGGACGAGGATTGACGTATGGAGGAAGGAAGTGAGTTCCATAAGGAAGGAGCACGAATGACGAAGGATTTGCTGAAGGAGGAAGTTTTATGAGAAGGAATATATAAGTCTATAGGTTGAGTCTTAGTATTGAGAGCGTCGAGTAAGGAGTTCCAGGATGTAGGGAGGGTTTTTGGTTCTGAAGACTTGGAAAAGGAAAACACCAAGGAGGAATTGTCGTCGAGATGTAGGATAAAGCACACTTCAACTCGGTGTACCAGAGTGAAACATGTGAACGCATGGGAATCCCGAAAATGTATCTTATGAAACAACTCATGAGTCTCATTAGTCTCATTTCCAGCCTGGCAGATAGCCCTCCATGCACCAAACAGCCGTAGTCGAAGTGGGGGAATACAAGGGTGGTTACAAGGAGCTGTCTGGTTTTTAGAGGAATACAATCACGGAATCATTGGAGTTGTTTAAGGGCAGTTATGGATTTTCGGGTAATCTGGGAGATATGGTTATTACAGGAGAGGTTCTGGTCGAAGGTTACTCCTAGGTTTTTGACTGTAGGGAATGCTTAATACTTCCATTAAGTATTTTAAAGAGGAAAATAAGAACTTTTTTTATGCTCTTATATGCTAGAGAATCAATATTTAAGTTGATATTGATATTTCAAAAATGTTAATATTATCGATGAAAATATCGACTATTTCAAGTTCGATAATATTATGGTACCGATATTGGACCTTCGACATCTCATCACTTATGTATGGTACCGATTACTAGGATGGTCATTAGGGTAAGCAAGCAATCAGAAAACATTTTAATTATTTATCAGAGTAATTGGTATGTTAAACCTATTTTATTCTCTGCTGCATAATTATTAATATTGTAAGTGATTATTCATACAATCGGGAATTGATGATTAAATTAGTGATAGCGGTGACTGTTGCAGGTCAGAGTGGAGTGTTGGTTGTGAACAGGCACTTGAAGCAGCGCTGATTGTCACAGAAAGGTCGAGTGCACTTGAGCCAGTGCTGTGTGCTTCTCTGCTCCGAGCAGTCTATTTATCTCTCCTACCCTCACTCACTCCCTCCTTAGCTCTACCATCTAGAGAGAGTGAGAGAGAGGGATAGGGAAGGTGAGACAGCGATACTAGGAAGATATCGGATTAATTATTCCAATTAGGCCTCACTGCGTTATCATTGATGGATACAAAAGGATTTATAAACTATTATGTGATAGTGTTTAGACACAGAATAGTCTAAAATTAAAATTGATTCTTCTGAATATGATGTAAATGTACTATATCAAGTATTATATGAATATGGTACATAGACACCCATGACAGAAATCCAACATTAAGGGAAGATATATGGTGTACGATATATTATAGTTTCCATTATAATTAGACAGTTCTGAATATTAGTGATCAAATAACGATTCGTCTCTAGTATAAGATGATCTGATTTTAACATTGGTAAAGCGGGACACTATTGAACGGGTTGGAGAAGGAGGTTGGTCCGAATTCGTTGTTAAAATAATTAATGTTATTTAATCATAATCTGGTGCAAATGTTAATCAGATGACGTAAAATTCAGCTCAAATTTAGTTCAAAAGACATATTTTTGAGAGCGAATAATGTGATAGTCTATTTTTTTTTTAAATTTATTTATTGAAAAATATTACAATCTGTTTCAAGGACATTTATAATAAAGAGAAGAATAGTTGGGGTGCTCAGTCAGAAAGGAAGGCAAAAAATAAATTAAAATATTTATTTTTTATTTTTTACTTTTTTTTATTATAATTTATTTTTTGCCTTCTTTTTTGACTGAGCACCCCAACTATTCTTCTCTTCATTATCCACGACAATCAACCAATTACCAATTATGACATTTATAATAGTGTTCACAGAACACATTCACACTCTATGTAATATAAATAAAATAAACTATGGAGAAAAATAATGTATATACAATAAATAAGAATAAAATAACCTAAAAATAAATTAAAAGAACACATACATACCTATATACAATATTTACAATCTGGCGAGAGAACTCCATACCAGACTTGTCCCTCCAACTGTGGAGGGAAAAACATGACTCCAGGAGATCCCTGTACTTCTCTCTCAACCGCGTCACTGGGGCTAAACCCAGTGGAGATTGAGCAAGAATGCTTTAGCCACAGATAGTGTATTTAACGTTTAATTTGGGACTTTAATAATAACACAGCTTTTAAGGCTTAGATGTTTTGGGGCAGCATTTTGTAAATAATTAAACAGCTCTTTTTTAAAATGCAATGAAACTTATTAAATGTGACGAAATTTCGGTTATCGGAAGTCACACGTGCATATGCAAAGGATGGATTTTGTTGAAATTGATATGGGATCATGTTGCTACCAACCACCACATTAGCTTAACATTTTATGCAAATTGAAGTAATTGTAATATTTTTATTTTATTTTATTTTCCTCCCTACCCTGCCTTTAAGACAATACGGGAGTTTGCAGCAGTGACTTGATACACATTGTATAACAAATCACTGTTGCATGTTTATCTATTTACATTTTTAAATTGCTGTGCACACAGCCTGCTTGATAATTTTGTCACTTAGTTATTGTTCTTCTTCTGTCCTAATTAGCGGCCTTCCAGGTACTGCTTCTTCACGCCTTCCCAGGGAGAAGTGGGTTGGGCCCACAGTTTTTTTCCAGCCGCATACGAAACTTTTAAAGTGCGGGTAGTTTTGTTCAGACATTAGTTGGGGTAATTGTCCTTCTGTAAGAACGAAAAGCCCTGTATCCCTCATTAATTTGGCCCTCAGTGCCTCATAGCTGGTGCAGGCTACAAGGATGTGCTCAGCGGTTTCAGGTACTCCACAAGTGGGGCATAAGGGGTCGATATTTTTACCGTGTTTAAAAAGTTTTGCTCTGAAACCCCCATGCCCCGTGAGGATCTGTGAGACCCAGTAGTCCGGGAGGACCCATTTCTTTTCTAAGCGCGATTTAATGGTGGGAAAGAATTTTCTTAGTGTGGACCCGTTTGGGGTTGTCACCCATCGCCGATTCCATTGTTTCAATGTATCCTCCCGGAGGATCATCTTCCATCTTCTGGGGTCATCACAAATCCTCTCCCGAATGTTTGCTGGTAAATCCGCCAAGTCATCCCTCTTAATGTTGTACCGATAAAGGTCTTCCCGCAGAAGGAGGTCGAGAGGAATACCTCCTCCTAAGACCTGCACCGCCTCATGGGACACAGCTCTGTATGACCTGGTTACTCTAAGCAGGGCCATCCGCTGGATTGTTGCCAACTTGCGCTTCTGACGGTACGAGAGATTCCGGTTCCATGCGGGGGACGCGTATCTCAGGATACCAACAACTACTCCTTTATAAATGGACATAGTTGCTGGATATCTAAGGCCCCAAAAGGCCCCCCCTATGCGACTGAGACCATTAAGGGCTAAGGTTATCCTATTCCTTAAGTAATCCAAGTGAGGCGTCACGTTGAATTTTTTCCCAATCCTAATTCCAAGATAGGTGACTACCTCACTTGGACATATTCTGGAACCTTGTATCACCAAGGTTATGGGGTGTGCCCTATCGGTCGAACCTCTCAAGAGGATGGCCTGAGTCTTGGAACCCGCCATCCTTAACTTCTTTTTCTCGCACCATTCTTCTACAAGGTTGGCACAACGTTCAGCTTCATATTTTAATCTGGCCCTGCTATTCGAGGCCACTACAACAGCCAGGTCATCTACATATGCAGTGGCGGGGAACCGCTCCTGTTCTAGCACTCCCAGCAACTCGTCAAAGACCAGTTTCCATAGGGCAGGGCCAAGGACAGAGCCCTGTGGACAGCCCCTTTCCACTGTATCTTCTACTTCATAGAAGCTACCTTTAATCTTCAATGTCCTATCGTGGAGATAGCTTCTGATCAATCCATACAAGTTGCTGGGGGCTTCATGCCTTTGCAACTGCTGGAGTACGCTCGGCCACCAGACGCTATCGAAGGAGGATGATATGTCAAACAGGAGGAGCATAACATACTTCTCCGCCTTCTCTTCGACATCACAGCGCACTCTCAGCAGGGCATCTGTGGTTCCCCTGCCTTTAGAGGATCCGTACTGCCGTGGATGGCTCGCTCTCGAGAAGACTGGCCGTAGGCTGGTGGGTATCAGGTTTTCTAACACCTTGCTCATGACTGGGAGGAGACATATAGGTCTATAAGATTTGGCTAATTGCTTATCTTTGTCTCCTCCTTTGTAAATGAGCTTGACGTTAGCTATTTTCCAGATTCTTGGGAAGTATTCCCTGTCTAGGTAATCATTATAAATAGCCAGCAATCTTTGCTCTATATAGGGAATACTGTTCTTGAAAATTGACGCGTCAATGGTGTCTAAACCGGGGGCACGACCAATCTTTTGCTTGTCCACGGCAGTGCGAAGATCCCATATGTCCCATGGTGGGCACAGGTCCGTGCCGGGAGGGTATACCGTAGTGCGTCTTACGAACTCCTCCTCTTCATTATCTTGAGATGGATCATCCCTGGGGTAAGTCTCTGTAATAAACATCTTCGACGATTCTTCTGGAGTTTTTGCCTGAGTACCGTCATACTTTATCGCTGCGATTACTTGCATTGGAGTCAATTTACCCAAGGCTACTTTGTACGGGATACCCCAGGGGTTTTTAGATGATTCCTCAACGATGAATTCATCCCAAGACCTACGTTTATGTAGACGCACCTCGTTTCGGTATACCCTGGCTTTAGACCTGTACTCGTCACGAAGAGTAGTGCGCCTCTCATCGCAACTACACCGCTGGTACGAACGCCGGGCCTTGTAGAGCTCTCTCTTCATGGTGGTTAAAGCCGGCGTCCACCATGGGACAGGTTTACCTCTCGCCTTCCGGTGCTGGAGAGAGTCCTCAGCGGCATCACGGATGATGTCAGTGATTCTCGAAACCCTGTAATCCAGGTCATCAGTGTAATCCGTTTCCGCCACATCCCAGTCATCGTCGACTAGTTTTTCTTCCAGCGTTGACCGGAAGGCATTCCAATCTCCTTTCCGAGTTCTGTAACCCTTATTTATACCGTGGGAACTTACCATGTTTTGTACCATTGAAAATACTATAGCATGGTGGTCGGAACTCGTCTCAGATCTGAGGGTCCAATCGATAAGGCGATTTGACAGCGCAGGCGAAGCCATCGTGACATCTATCCAACTCTGCCCTCTTCCTCCTGAGAAGGTAGGTGTGGCAGAAGGATCGTTTAGTACTACAAGCTGGCATCTCGCGATAAAATCATCCAGTTTAGCGCCTCTTCTATTCGTTCGATTGGATCCCCAGACCGTGTTCCAGGAATTTGTATCTGAGCATATAATGACGTTTCTTGTGCAAGCTGAGATCGTCTCTATGGCGGATATACCTTCTTCAATATCGCTTCCATCAGGCAGGTACGAGGAGACCAGCGTAAAAGCTACACTTCCCCACCTGATGTAACATGCAACGCAATCCGCCGTAGTATGCTGCCTCAGATCCATCACATCGAGGTTTGGGTTATTAACCACGATAGCAGCCCTGGGCCTCCTCTCTCCACTGCTCAGGGCTATAACCCTCGACGTGAGGCCAAATCCTGTGACCATGTTCCCACGGCATGTCGGTTCCTGAACCGCCATGATATCGTATCGGTCAGAATGGGCTCGGAGTTCGTCTGCCACGATACGCCGGCGGCCCATGTTTAACTGCAGAATGTTTATTTTACTCATAATAGGTCTTTTTCACTACTTCATCGGCCCACTGTAAGTGTACTTGGCAGTCCCGACTGCCCGCCTTGTGATTCCTTTGGTTGGGAGATGCATTCGCTCGCACGCAGTTAATACACGTTGGCCCAACCTGTTGTTTTTTTTTTTGGACAGTCCTTCAGTATATGTCCGCTTGCTGCACACCAGATGCAGATGACATTGTCAGCTTGGCAAGTGGCCTTTGTGTGGCCATAGCCCTGACATTTAGAGCAACGCGGGGCGTCAATGTAATCCCTGAAGGTCATCGACCACCATCCTCCATCCAAGTTTCCTACTTCTAGTAGCGCAAACCTGACCATTGGGTGGACTTCCAGGACCCAATTCTTGGAGAAGCCGTTCCTAGCGACTGTAGAGAACAATGGCCGAAGATCTTCAAGAACTAGTGGTGTAGGCCCCGACGTCTCGGGAATTTTTCCCCATAAAAATTCCACGAGTTGTATTGAAGTCCAGGCATGAGGCACGCCCCGGATCTCTAGTTTAGGCTTCTTCTTCAGAGCAAGCCTGGCTTGTAGACCTCTATCACGTAGCCCCTGGCATCCTATAACTTTGGTAGCATCTTTACCATCATCCATACGCACCAAGATGGAACCTCCCTTAGTTTTACGTACAATTGTGGCCTTCACTCCAATTTCTTCTGGTGATGGTAGCCCATTAATGATATCTGCCGTGGTTTTACCAGGGCCACTGATAGTGACATATGTTGACCGGGGCGGTTGTGTAGGCTTTGATGGCAAGGATTTAACTATGGAAGCAATAGATTTTGCCTTTACTTCTTCCTTCTCTCTTTGCGGTTTTTCATTTGAATCAAAACAGTTGATTTGACTCTCTCGTATCATTTTTTCCTTGGCATTCTTAGTCTTCCTCCGTTTCCTTTTATTTAAGGCCAACCGAAAGGGTTCGATGGTAGCTGAAGGTTCAGCCGGATTCATATCTAGACCAA
Source organism: Nezara viridula (assembly GCA_928085145.1). Classification (NCBI taxonomy): domain Eukaryota; kingdom Metazoa; phylum Arthropoda; class Insecta; order Hemiptera; family Pentatomidae; genus Nezara; species Nezara viridula. The sequence goes on along the minus strand of OV725080.1, from coordinate 35,648,748 downwards.
CCTGTTCTAGGGCCTCAGAAGTCCCAGCCTGTGGTTGAAGACTATTCGTACCAGAGTGTGGCTGATTTCTAGAAGTACCAATCTGGGGACGACATGATATCATACCAAGCTGCTCAGTAACTTTGGGCAAGGAGCTATCAGCTATTATTCGAGTTAGTACTTCGTGGACCTTCTGAGATGAAAGTGCTTCAGTAACTGCTCTCTGAACAATGGCTGATACACCGCCTTGGTCTTTATCCCTTTCTAGTGTTTCAATCATATCAACAAGAGATTGAATCTCATTGTTGATATGATCTCGAACACTAAGGATACTTTAATACTTTCCTGACTTTGTTTGGCACTGTGAAAGTTGCTGTTATTAATAGCCGCATCCACTGTATCCAAATTATCTGAAGAAGTAATTGTAATAGGAATAATTCACTTCAAAGATAGAAAGACAGACACGTAGTTTTTTTTTTTTTTTTTTTAAAGAAACATGAAGAACCATTTATACCTCCCTTTGGTAGTCAGGAATTAATAAATTAGTATGATTCCTAAATACATGAATAAATAATAAAACAATTAAAATTAAGTTATTAAAACTATCATACCATTGCTTCACTAGCTGGAAACATCCTGCGCTTACCTGAAACAATTTTGAAAATATTATCCATTTTGCAATTTTAACATCATTTTTTACATTTTTATTTAATATTTATTAATGTTTCATATAGCTTTCACTCTAACTAATATTATGACTCAATATGGAATATCAACTGAGGACTGATGTGTTCTGATAACAATAAAAGTGAAATATAGGAAGCTAACGATAATGAACTAGTTATTTCTTGTACTTATAATTTATTTATTTTTGCAACTTATTTCTTTATTTTATTTAATTTCAGTTCAAGTTACATTTCTATGGTTTTATTTTAGTTCTGATATATATATATATATACGGTATGAATATATATATATATATATATATATATATATATATAATATATATATATATATATATATATATATATATATAATATATATATATATATATATATATATATATATACTGTCTTCATATCCTCAGCTCATTCTCTTCCCCCCACTCAATTATGTTATATAAATTAAAATAAATATTTTAATTCTCATGAACTAAGAGCAAGTGTGTTAGGAACCTTTAATAAGCCTATGTCGTAAAATAAAAAGTCATTAAATATATGTCTAGTATGCAGTTCTAAAATATCGGAAAATACTGATTTAAAATCATCAATAAATAAATTGATCCAATACACAATCCCAGGTATATCAACGCATTTTTTAAGGCCTCCCTCATTCAACCGCTAAATCACATGGTTTCCTAAAATCCTAATAATAATAGCAATAATAATGATGATAAAGGTTGTTTGTCAAAAATAATATTCGGCTGTTAATAGTATAAATAAAAGTATTTAATTGTTGATTATAATATTAAAATTATCCTAATTATTAATTGTAAAATAGTTTGTGGGGCAGTTGGTTTAAGGGTAACATGCTCTAAGCTTTTGTATATTGTATCTGTACAGTTGTATATTAGCAATTAAATGTTTACTATCAATTTAGTTATTAGTATTTATATTTTGTACACAACGTTTTTCAATCTATATAAAATTATAAATCTAAGCAATAGAGTTAAAAAAAATCAATTAGGTGTCTTTTTTTGCTGGAAAACAAACACACTTCATATCTAAACAGAAGAAAGTGTTCATCTGAAAGCATAATAAGTTTCTTTTAAAGCTCATTTGTAACTTAGAACATAAAGTATTTATTGGACCAAGATTTACATAGAAGTTGAGATGGGCTGTAATCCTGCTCTGATGCTAATCTCTTACACATAGAAGCACCTAAGCCCGCCAAGTTCATTTTGTTCCGATTAAGCCGGAGGTTGATTAGATAGAGGTTTTAACAGATTACTCAGCCACACCTAAGTAACCGAAACTTACAAAGGGCTTATCCTCACAACTTTCACTCGTCTAAAGGCCGGCTTTATCTAGCCTTAACTAGGGCTGTCTTCAGATGTCCCTTAATGATTAATTAAACTTCCTCAAGGGCCAAGTTTCTCAAGCGTCTCGGGAGTAGGAATTTTAAAGAAAACCTTCTAACTCAATTAGAAATATGTAATTTTCTACTCAGTTTTCTGAGGAAACTTCTTCGTTTGCCTGCTGAATCCAATTATCTTTCAGATATGATTGCAGTTGCTTCAAATTTTATCATTGGATCTACTCAAGTTCCTTTCCTCGTAGAAGTTTCTTGTTTTATCTCACCCTAAAGTGTTATGTAGCTGAATTTCTCTATCTCATTACATCGCTTTGTATGAAACTTAAGTGAGTAATTAGTATATTTTTTTCCGAAAAATTTGTTTACACTTTTAATAACATAAACTAAGACGAAATAGGTTATATGGAATTATGTTATTTACTTATTCCACTGCCGATTAAATTGGGCGTTGGACTGAATTAGGAAGCAGTTTTCTCGAAATATTATGGTTATAATAATGAGATTTCAGGCTTATATTCTGAATCAATGTCAGAACAATCAATTTCAAAGATTACTAATACTAGTTAGAGTAATAGAAATACTCGTTACTCAACAAATAAAATTGAAGGGTCGTTTAATCCGATTTTAATTTCATTTTTTTGATATTATTGAGTTATAATAACAGTATATAAATGAGAGGAAATTATTTGGCTTCTCTGTGAGCCGGAGAATGGAAATCAGGGTACACAATTATTTTATTTTTTTTTTAATATCACATCAAAAGCTAAAGTAAACATAATCAATATATAATATTAAAATGAGTAATAATTAAATAATGATGGCGAGGGAGGACGATTGAATTGTGATTCTACCATAATATCTCGAGTCTTCAGCAGTTACAGAGCAAATAGATAGTGAAAGACTCACAAAATAAATATCTATAGTAATCTTGTGAGATTAAATTCATAATAAAAAAAAAAAAACCCTTTGCTTTCTGTCCTAGTTGGTTAAGTTAAGGACGTTTAAGTAAATAAATAACATATCTAGGATACTTTTTATAATATTAAATATTAAAATTTAAATTTTTGAATATGGATAAGTTTGTTTGTTAAGAATAAACAATATATATTTAAAAAAAAAAAAAACAAAGAAAAAAAAATTATTTTTTTAAATCGCAGAAAACACAAATTAAAACAAAACAGAATAAAGGAAAATTTTGGGGGAAAAAATGTTTTTAGTTATGAAAACCTTTAATTTGAAGATCATTGAATTTATAATAAACAAGCTATATTACCAGGCATAACTTGTATGTCTGTTATTATTGATATAATTTAAACATTAACAAAGTTGGTTCACGAATTGGTAACACTTTACAAGTTGAAAAACTGTTTACATCAATTTAGGTGTGAAATTATTTTAGTGTTGACTTTTAACTACTATCTAACTATGATCAAAATTAATATATTTTTAACAAACAATTTTGATTAATTTTAAAATAGATATTTTCTGCAGGATAAATATAGAATCAACTAGCCGACATAGACAAACGGATGGCAAGCGCAAAAAGATTCCAGGGATTCAAACTCTCTCTTAAGAATATTAAAGTCCACGAAAATTTCTAGGAATCTAAATAAAGTTGTGCGACGCAATATGGGAAGAGTAATGGAAAATTCGCGACATCGGCCAATATATATATTTTTTTCAATCGAACTATTCAATAAAAACAATAGGAAATTTATATCCTGCCAACTGAAAATATTCTTGGGAACTCCAATAGCTCCAAAAGGTATCAATAAAACAGTTTGTCTAGTATTTGGAGTTCTAAAAAAAAAAAAAGATTTAAAAAGATGTCGCGAGTTTTCCCTTACTTCCTTACTCACTGTGCGTGTTATTTCTGTTGCACGGCTATGAAACTTTGGCTTTAACCGACACCCTAGACAGCATAATAGAGAGATTCGAAAGAAAATTCCTTGGCAAAATAATAGCAGCCATCTGGGATAAGAGAACTTTAAAGTATGCAGAAGAAAAACAAAGAACTGCGAGAACAAAACTAGGCAGTTAATAATGGAGAGAAGAATAGTTGGAGTGATCAGTCAAATAAGAAGGCAAAAATAAATGATGCTATTTATTTTGACATTAGCCGACGTTTCGACCTGAAGTTCAGGCCATCATCAGGGCTGCTTACGGAGATGTAAATCTACGCATGGTCAGGAAGGACGATTGAATTGTGAATCTACCTTAATATCTCGAGTCTTCAGCAATTACAGAACGAATAGATAGTGGAAGATTTGCGAAATAAATATCCATAGTAATCTTGTTAGATTAAATTCATAATATAAAAAAAACACCCTTTGCTTTCTGTCCTAGTTGGTTAAGTTCAGGACGTTTAAGTCAATAAATAAAATATCTAGGATACTTTTTTACAATATTAGATTTGATTGCGTAGATTTACACCTCCGTAAGCAGCCCTGATGATGGCCTGAACTTCAGGTCAAAACGTCGGCTAATGTCAAAATAAACAGTATCATTTATTTTTGCCTTCTTATTTGACTGATCACCCCAACTATTCTTCTCTCCATTATTCACGACAGTCAACCATTTACCAATTATGAATAGGCTGTTAATATCTCATTATATGAAGACAAGTAGGTTGCTGAGTGAGGCATGCAGATCATAGAAATCCATAAGAAAGCCTTTACACAACAATGAATGCACGGTAGGAGGCAAGAGACCTGTTGGAAGGCCAAGAACCCGATGGATAGGATAAACAAAGAAATAGCAGAGCTTTATGTCGTTAACTGGAAAGCAGTAGTCCAAGATTGGCAGGTGTGGAGAAGGCTTGTTCAAGCGCCCGAACCGAAAAATAAAAGCTTCTACTTATTTGATTGTTCTCGGTTTCAAAATATCGGAGTTAAAGTCAGTATTCATGAAGTTCGTCATTTATTCACTGCTTAGTGACGAATGGTTCTACTAGACCTCTTGGTTTAGATGGCTATAAACATACTAAAAAAATAACAGAGCAATATATAAATGGGGTAATAAAACACGGAGGCTCGCAGGGGTGGACAGTAGGGACGATAATATATTAGGTGGAAGGAAGACACGCGAGTGCTGGCCCGTTAATCAGAGGCCCAGCTAATCCAGCTGCTGCCTCTGCCGCCGCTGTCTCAGGCTGCCGCTAACATTTCATTAACCGAAAATAGTCAGCTGTCACACTGTCGCTATTAGGTGAACGATGAATCGCTACTCAAGTATGGATGTTATTCAAGGAAGTAGAAAAGTAAACAGCTCAAAGATCAAAGCGTTAGAATACGTAGATGAAAATTGTTTCTACCTCGAAACTATACTACTTGACATCTGAACATAATACATAGGATTCCATGCTAAGTAGATTAGTAAATGATTGACAAACACACGAGATGATTGTAAAATACCTTCATTTAAAACTAAAAGGTAGATTATTTGCTCATGAATTATCTTACTGATGAAACGATGTAATTATACCATATACACTGATTCGCGTACAGAATCAAACTTGAACGAAATTCAACCAGAAATGGTTTCTTATTATATTACTAAAGTGAAAACTTCTTTTCATTTTCGTTTTGCACTATTTTTGTATTGAGTGAATTGGATTGAGCTGTCAGATCTCCGTGCTTAATAAATAAATTTGGCTGCAGTAAAAATATTGAACTATTTTTGCATATGGATTAAACTATCTAAATATTAAAAATCGGAAGTGCGTATTGTTCATTATTTCTTCCTCTTTGTAATGAGCTATTATTCAAAATTTTATCAACGCGACGCCGTGTTAGGGGGACGAAAAGGGGAAAAATAGTGTCGTAAACCAAATTGTTAATGGAAGATATGGATTAAAATATTTCAGAAATTAGAAATCGGAATTGCATAGTGTAAGCGAAAGAAATGTTCAGCATTTCATTTCCTTTGTAATGATCTATTATTTATAATTTATATTTAATATTATTAAACTAGCCTTGTTGATGTTTTCACTTCTATCGTGTGCACATTTATTAGTTTTTTGTTAATTGGATCGGCGTATTTATTACTTTTATTGAAATATTTTATAAACCGCACAATGATACAATAATTAACCGTACTTAAGAAAAATAAGAAGTGTATGCAGATCTTATGCATTATTTTATTAATTAACAATAAAGCTTATGAAAAAAAATACAGCATGATATGTATACCTATAGATAAAGATACAGACTTATACGAACATATTTTTAAATTTATTTATATTATAAACTTGTAAACATAGGCGAATATAACCGAAAATATATGTTTGAGCTAAATACTCAATATATACGAGCAAAATACAACTTTTCATAATTCATATTAACCCATGAAATTAATTCAAAACAGAAAATAGAAAAGTTCAATTTGACCAGATTCAATCCATATTCAATAAATGTAACAGTTGAATATAAAACGATCCGTATTATGTAATAAAATTGTATTGTTCTTATTTGCTATACGAGGTCAACAATAAAAAGGAAAATCATTTATTCCGCATAATTTATTGCTATTTGGAAACAGTTTATTTAAAATAATATATGCATGATGAATAATATATATATATGAAGGGTCTTGAGTTCAGTACTATTTAGGGAAATAATGTTTAAAGACCTTCAGTTGTGCATGAAGGAGATCGCACCAGGATCATGCTCAACCGCCAGGTTTTCCCCTTAATAAATTATTTAATTAAGGGTACCCCCTTTGTAGTGGCCGGATGTGCTCCATTAAGGTCTCTCTACCCAAGGGTCGCCCCAAGGCCAATGAAAACAAATAAATAAATTTTCTGCTATGAGGCGGGATTCGAACCTGAGAAGCTTGGTGCCCTACCACTGAGCTACCTTGCTCCCATATATATATATATATATATATATATATATATATATATATATATATATATATATATATATATATATATATATATATGGGAGCAAGGTAGCTGAGTGTATATATATATATATGGGGTAGTGCAGTAGCTCCTGGTTCAAACACCGGCTAAAGGCAGAACATTTATTTATCTATTTCATTGGCCGTGGGGCGACCCTGGTTCGGGAGACCCTCCTGGGGCACACCCAGCCTATATAAAGTGGATATCCTTAATTAAATAATTGATTAAGGGGGAAAACCTGGCGGTTGAGCGTGATCTTGGTCAAATCATCTCCTTGCACAACCTTTGACCTAGAAACAATGAATTTCCTAAATAGTTCTCAACCCAAGACTCTTCATGGGTTGTAGTGGTACAGGTTTTATATCTATTATATATGTATATATACACAAAAAAAAATAATAAACTGTAGTGAAAGAAAAAAGTTTTTGTTCAAATTTAGAATTTTAAATCGAAAATCATGGAAATAGTATAATGTTTGTTTCTTACTAAAAAATAAAATACGTCCTTCCTGGGAATACCTTTCGGACATCTAATATTCAGTGGTTTTTTTCCGACCGCTAGAATATGCGAGCTCAGAAGGGACCCCTATTGGTATATTTCAATTTTAATAGAATTTCAATTTGAATATATTCAATTACGGTAACTACAATATGAATATGCATTTATAATGCATACAATTACATATGTGCATCTATAATTCATTTATGATATTCGTAAAAGAGGTTATTATGTTATTTAACCACTAACGCGATATGGGACATGGGTGGAATAGGTACAAGTCAATATATGTAGAACCAAATTTCCATATCTATGAGGGGAGAACTATAGCCGATCGCCGCGGGGTATCAATATGTATGAGGCTTCTGTCGGACTCCACGCAGTAGCTTTTACTCCCTCTCAATTTCCACTGTCACTCAAGTCGTTATTTACGGGTGGTTATGTTATCATTGTGCAACCGCTCTAATGAAATGAAAATCTCCCTCGAGTGGAATGAACCCTCCGACGTCCGAAGGAAAATAAAGAATGAGTTAAACGGAAAAGCTCCTTTTCCTAGAAAATATATTCTGAATACATTTATAGTCGCATATATAAAATATTTTATACATAGTTAGCATACATACTAATGTATTGTATCTCAATAGTTTCTACAGTAAAATTCTTATAGATTGAGCACAGTATCGACTTTCCCCATGAGCCATTATTGCTCATGTCCAAACAGCACGGGTGGATCCACGGAGGATGAGAGGGGAGCGAGGGTTTCGGACTGAATGCTCCCCTCCCCCCAAAATGGTAAAATATGACCATATTTTATGAAAAAAATTACCTTTTTTTTTTTTTTTATTGATGATATTTACAACTGTATTACAAGTAAAAATACATTTAGTAAATGTGGACAAAAGAATATAAAAGCATGAAATCATTTGTTGAGAAACTACCCACTGGTAGCACTCAAAATTATCTTTAAAAGTATTATTGTTCGTCTAATTACAGTTACTAGGACTTAAAGAATCACTCAAAGACCATTTCATATAGGTAGTTAATTTCTTTCATTCGAAGTAATTATCCTAATATAATTATACAAAACAAAAATATTTAGGGCTGAAGCCCCCTCACAAAATTAAATCCTGAATCCACTAGTGCCAAACTGATAGAAATGAGATTTTTAAGGCTTTGTCAAATCTCCTTCCTAAAAAAGTAGTGCGTGCAATTAAAACAATTCCAGGTGACTTATGGTTTCTAAGCTGATCAATTCCATCACACACCTCACCTTTATCAGGAGTTAAATCTCATCGCTTCGACTTCTTCAATAGTTAGGATGTTTTTGGCTAGCCCCGTCTTATTCAAAACTTAATAGTTCGTAAAAATGTTTTTAATCCATCTGTAACGTTAAATGTAGTGGTTCGCTTTATAAACGGCTTTCACTCAATATTAATTCGTCTGTAGATTTTTAGAACCATACACATCAGAAAGATTCGAGACATTTTCATTGTTACAACCTATTCTTCATCGATAATTAAAAATTTGAAATAAGTAAAAATTCTATTTTAAGTACCCAATCGTAGGCTCATCTAAACATTTTGTACATATCTAGCGTGATATCACTTAAAAGTATAGAATAAAAATGAAAACAACTCAGCAGCTCTAAAATATTTCAATTAATGACCATTTTATTGTTAAAATTTAAATTAAATTTATCTCAACCATTCGAAAAATCAATTCCTTATATCGAACTATAAATATAATTGATAAGAAACGAATGTGTGACAATTATTATATATATTTTTTTATTATCCTTTAAATGTATTTTTTTTCTTTTTATAAGTATTTTATATTTTGTTATTATTTTACTGTATGTACTTTTTTTTACACATAGAGCCTTACTACCTGACGTCTTGATTGTGGCAGATAGTATTATTATTTTTCCAAGAAAAATTTAAATATATATATATATATATATATTTGTAATTCCACATGGTAATGCTAATCCTAAAAATTATTTTTATTCTGCTGTGTTTATCCATTTCCACTGATCCAATTTAGGTTATCATGCTCAGGGTTTAACGAGTTTTTTTTTTTAATTTATAAGATTTGTTATTTTATTTCAAGTTGTTCTTGTTTCAGCCAGTTCCCACCTGAAGAGGTAGTCGTATTTCCCAATAGTCAAGTACTGTTTTCTTTTTTCAATTGCCATTCACATCGACTTCTCTGAGGCCTTTGTGTTTAAATATAATTTGTTCAAAGTATTCTGAAAGCAAGTGGGAAGGGGAGGGGATGGGGAAGGATTCAATAGAAGTAGTTTAAAAACCACCGCCTTTTGAACAGTTGAATGGTGGGAAATAAATAAAAAAAATATTCAATAGAGCGGCAAAACTTTTTCGTCGAATCAGGAAAGTTGAGTTGGGGCGCAAATGATTAGATTACCAACTGCTGTAAGAGCAGGGAAAGAGGAGAAGAAAAGAAATCTGTCAAAAGGAAGGCAGCAACTTCAATGAGCCTTTCTTACCGGCCCTACTCTCTGTAATTTATCCAATAGCTTCATTACTTAATCTCCTTTGGTTATATATTACATCTTTATTATTATTATTATTGAAAATCGATCTAGAGGTTTGCCAAAATAATGTAGCATATTTTTTTTAGCAAACTGGTTAAATATTTATTATTATTTATGAAATTTACAACTGTACAAATTAATATACATCCAGCAAATGTGAAACAAAAAAATATATGACCTGACAAGGCTTGTAGAGAATCTACCCATTGGTAGCACTCTAATAAAGTATCTTATTTAGGAGATCACGAGGCCATTTTCTTTTTAGACGTCTAGGAGGATTATCAGAGATCGAGGAGGAAGCAAGGTTAGAAACGAGAGGATTAAGATGGTTCTGAAGTTTATTATGGAAGGATAAATATCTGGATTGGGCCAAATCGGAAACATATGGAACATTCGGGTCATTATGGATTATTTTATTTGTTACAAATTATGGAGTCTTAAGGATTTTAAGAAGAATTTCGGGTTGTAATTATTGGATACGAGAGGAATTCGATAGTTTAGAGAAGCCCCAAAGCTCAACTCCGTAAGTCGAAATAGGTCTTATTATTTAATTATTAAATTATTTATTATGGTCTTTTGTAATTAATTGAAAGGTTAGAGCGTTTGTGTAGTAAGTGCTGAAGTATTCTGAAACGTCGAGCGGTTTCTTGTCGTTTCAGTCTGGAATGAGGATTCCAAGATAGACGTTTGTCCAGGTGGAGTCCTAGGTATCGGTTAAATACACTAAATTAAATCATCGTTCAGTGTTTCTTTTCTAATTTCTTCAAAACGCTCTCACAATCACTACGAATATTTTCAAAATCATTACATACCTTTTAGTGGGCAAATCAAACACGCAATCCTACAGGCTTCATCATAACCGAGCAAAAATTACTATTAATTATTATTATTTATATATTTCTGACAATAGGAGCATCTTAACCACTTATACCTAGATCTTAAACAATATTAATATTAATATTATTCAAAAGCCTTTCTCTTCACTAAAGCTACTTTTTCCGTTGTAAAAATATTCCTTACTGGTACTCCTTTCTTCATTGTTTTTTTTTCTCATGGTATCGGCTAGCTCTTATTAATTATCGTATTTATAACAAACATGCAAGATAACACCCCTGGGGGCTGAAAAGAAAAGCCTGCCTTCCTGTTATTGTATTTTTTCATATAGAGCCTTGTCACATAATACATAAATTGTTACTATTATATAGTTCTTTCTAAATAATAATCAATGCATCATACAGGTATACGTTAATCAACGAAAGCATTTTATAGAGGCTCATCCTGAAATTTTTTACGTTTCGTCGCCAGAAACTTGATTTTAATTTCTGCACCAACCCTGACAACCAGTCTTGTAACTGTTGTATTGATAAATCGAATCAAAAACCTTGTTCCAGCTAGCATAAATTCGATCGCCTCCAATTAGCCTCAGACTTGATGAAACAAATAACGAATAAAATACATCTTTGTATATAAGAAATTTTAATTGTTAAATAATAGTTTAAATTTCAGTAAAATGCAATTAATGCATTTTCATAGTTTGAACTAAAAAATCCTTTGAGAAAATAATCATGAAATTCCATTTGATTCGTAACTGTATTAACAAGGTATAAAATGTTGATCTTAGTCCGCTTTTATTTAAAGCGTTTGTCTGTTTGTACAACGCGGTTTGGCTTTACTCTTATATTTGCTTTATCCCTAAAACATACATTTCATTGTTTTATTTCTTGCTTCCATCGGAAAAGTTAATTTGTTTTAGGAATGTTTGATTTAGTAGACTTCATATAACGAAAATTCATTATGAAATGATGTTTATAATGTAAAAAAAAAATAAAAGAATTCTGGTTTCTTTTAATAACTGTCAATTGATTGTATTTCATTTGGTTTCTAAAACACTTGTATTAAAACACTATAAAGAAATCATTATTTTTTTGTTCTAGAGTTGTTAATTTAATTTGTTTTAAAATTGAATGGCTCCTTCTAAGAAACCAGATCATTTTTAATTTAAAAAATTTGCTCCAATTTAATAGGTAATGTTTTGTATTTTAATATACAATTTAGTTTTATATGTATTATCCATAATTAAAATAAGGTAAAGTTCAAGTAATAATAGTGAACCTCATGACCTAGAGCAGTGAAAACTTACAGAGTATGGATCAGTAAGCGATATTTTTTTCCGTTGAAATAAAATAATGAATTTCTAAATTGATCATCTACCTTTTAAAATATTTTACTATAATATCAAAAGGCGTGGTAAGAAAAAAAATACATCCACCAAAAATTATCCAATTGTTTTCTCTCATAATTAGTTTTGAACAATAGATGCAAAAAACTACTTTTCTATGAGTTTTGAAAATCTTTTCTATTTTGGTATGGTAAGGGTCGATCCAGTATTTTTATTTTAAAGAATGCTCTTAATTCTGTCATTTATCAGTCCTAAGGGAGATATTCATTTATATAAGATATATGAATAAAGTTAAATAACAGTTTACTCAACCAAAAAATTGTCTTTATTTTTATGAAGCTTTGAGGAGCTTTATTATCCTACCTCCAGACCATTTCTATTCATTTCATCATCTGTTATTAAAAAAATACTTTATAATTTAACAAATAATTTTTATTATTGTAAATTATTCCTTAGTTATATTGCGGAGAGCCTTGACAGACTATGAAGTGTCTGATAATGCGTATAATAATAAATATTACCGCTAGTAAAGAAGGTATCAAATCGAAACTAATCAAAGAACCTAAATTCTGAGAAGTCAATTACTGACGGAAGAATTTTTTTTTTTTTAGTTTTAAATGAGCTTGCTATTATAACATATAACACCTTCGATGTTATATTTCAAATTTGTATATAAATTATTTTTGCTTGATTAAAATTATCAAAATATGTTATTAAATAATTTTATCATCAAATACGCAACCTAAAATTTGACTAATAAATGTGAGTAATGAAATTTGATCAGCAGTTTACAAATTGCACACAAACAAAATACGCAATTCCAAAAAGGACAGGGAGCTTCCTAGAGGAACTAGGTGTCGACATTAAGGACGTAGTGAGGTTGGCTGAAAATTTAGTCCTTGGTTCCCAGGGAATCATTCACCAAAACGTGCATGGCTAGGCTAATTTATGTATTTATTTAATGAAAAGTGTCTATTATATTTGTTTCATATTAAATTGTATTAAATTCTAGATGTATATACTTTTGTTTTTTTGTTACTGTTCTTTTATAATTTTAAGCATATTAATATTGTGTATAGGAGAGGTAAATAAAGAGGGATGAAGAGAGAGAAGTGAGAGTAAGGAAATTAAGTTTAAAAAAAAAAGTGAAAAAAAAAGCATGGCTAGGCTGATAGTTTTAATTTATGTATTTATTTAATGAAAAATGTCTATTATATTTGTTTCATATTAAATTGTATTAAATTCTAGATGTATATACTTTTGTTTTTTGTTACTGTTCTTTTATAATTTTAAGCATATTAATATTGTGTATAGGAGAGGTAAATAAAGAGGGATGAAGAGAGAGAAGTGAGAGTAAGGAAATTAAGTGTTAAAAAAAAAGTGAAAAAAAAAGCATGGACAATGAAAAAAAAAATGTATATATATATATATATATATATATATATATATATATATATATATATATATATATATATATATATATATATATATATATATATATATACATATAATATATAATTTAGTATATTTATTATACTCATATAAAACCACTACTGTGTATTTATATATAAGTTTATTTATTGTCCTACGGATTAACGAGTATGCTGTGTATATATCAATCCAATATAATTGGGCAACAATTTTTTATATTTTATATGAAAATAACGTGTTTCTCTCTACAATTAATACTACTATATTGAAAAAATATATATAGTAACATTGATATTTTTATCACAGTGGATTTATTATTAGCTGAGGTCTAAAATACATGGAAATGCATTAATGCAGAAATAAAATAAAACAATTCTTCGGTAAGATTATGAAGATCGTAAATGGTTTGTTTCCTATCAGAAGTCCGGAAACGGTACCAATAAAAAAGGTTCAATGATATCCACCATAACGATGATAGGAGCAAGGCTCATCAACCCCTGCCAATGGCGGAGGGTAAAAATGGCCGGAAGAAAAGGCTGTTTTCCGCCCTGTGGAAACAAGCCCAACGGCTCTATATTAAGGCGGATCTTAATTCATGGACCTGGAACTTGGAGCCGATTCCAGGGGCACTATATTATACAGTCGGCACTGGGACGGTTTAGTTAACAGTAAACATTTACTCAGCTCTCCCTATATCATCCAGTTCCCTTCTAGCTCTCAGGAACAGTCTACTGGATTGTAGATTTGACTAGTGAATCAACCGAGTAGTGGAGTAGTGAGTGAAAAGCTTGCAGGAAGGAACGTTTTAAAGATAAACAAATAATAAATATACAGGATGTCCTGTTACCAAAGGGAAATTTTTATCGAAGTGATAGCCGACCTCCTGAGATACAGAAAAGTTCATTTAAATGGGCCAATTTTTTCGCAGAAAAGTAGGAAATCCAATTTTTGTGTTGTTTTTTTTTAAGTGTCATGTTTTTTTTTTTTTAATAGGAAGCGATAACAAAATAAATATTTAATTTAAGTAACTAATATTTGCTTCACAATAAACTAGGTAAAATTTATTTTAAAGGAAAATATAGTTTATCATTGTTAAAATCATATAAACTGGAATTTCGAGCGGCTAATCTAAGCTAATTTCTGTTTTTAAAAAAATCACAAATTATTCACGAATTTGTATCAACTATTCTACAAATACTTCACCCTTAGAAAAACTTCATGTTTAATATGCTTTAAGCCCAAATCAATTAAGTTGAGGTTTATTAGGCAAAAACTTGAGATTCACCATTACTAAAAAATTGTATAATGTATAATGTATGTTTAAAAAAATAATTGTATATCCAGTCACCCGTATTTTCAGCATAAATGATTATAATTAACCAGGGCAAAGCTTTTATTTATAATTTTTTCATGATCTGAGATGTACTATAGTAAACACGATTGCCTAAATATTATTTTTATTATTTATACATATTATTTTTTTAAAAAGATTCAAATAATTCTCATTTAAATTGGTTATGAAACTGCGTTTTTCTCCCAGGTCTGTCATACAAAATTATCTGTATTACACTATTCACAAGAGCCACAGATATGTCTTATCGTCATTCGTTCATCATATCTTTAAGCTATGGATATGTTCACTATGTTTTAAAATAGAAAAGCATACCATACTGAAATGAAAAGAAACCGCTCGACGTTTCCGATTACTTCAGCACTTACTCGACAAATGCTCTAAACTTCCAATAGATTACAAAAGACTCATATGCAGAACTATAATAAGGCCTATTCGGACTTACAATCCAAAACCCTTTTTTAAACGAGGGGCTCTGACTAGATGCTCGGTAAACAGAGCCGTCTCCTCGGATGGCAGTTCATAATCTGCCCTGGGCCAGATTTTTGGGGAATTTTTACTACCTTCATCACAATCATGCTGTGCCAACATGTCCCGGTTGAGCCTTAAAATTAATGATGTAATTAAAATGTATTATTTAAAAATAAAAGAGGAATCTTCATACAAGACTGAAAAGACAAAAAACTGTTCGACGTTTTCGACTACTCCAGCACTTACTAGATAAACACTCTATATATTATGAAAGACTCATAAACATGACAATAATAAGGCCAATTCTGGATTTACGAAATTGAGGGGCTCCACTAAATTATCGAATTCCTCTCGTTTCCAATCCTTACAATCCAAAATCATTCGTAAAATCCTCAATGCGCCCTTTGTTGTTACAAATAAAACCATCCATAATCAGCTTAAATGTTTTTTTCAGATTTGGCCCAATCCAGATACCTATCTTTCCATAATAAACTTCAGAATCATCCCAACCCTCTCGTTTCTAACCTTGATTCCTCTTCAATTTCTGATACCCCTCTGAAAAGAAAATGGCTTCGTGATCTCCTAATGTACACATACTATTAGAGTACTACTATTGGGTAGTTTCTCAACAAGTGTTTTCACGGCATTATATCCATATGTACAAATTTACTAAATGTATTTCTTTAATACCGTTGTAATTATCATTAAGAAATAAAAAAAATAAATAAAGAAACATAAAATGTAAATACTTTTTCTTTATTTACTTTTGATGTTCTTTCTTTTCTGAAAGTTTTGCTTTTTCTCTCTATATAAGTAATTTTTTTCTATATATTTATTTTTTTTTCAGTACAACTATAAGTATCGTTGAGATTTTATTTCTTAGTTCTTTACATACTGTTATTTAAATTATTGTATATGTTGTTTGAATCTTCATCAAGTTAGTTTTTGGCCAGATATGTATTTTTATTTTTGTGATTGTTTATCATTTTTATTCTAAGGGGACTTTGTCCGAAAATAAAGTTTGTTTTCTATTCTATTCTATTCTATATATAGAGTAGAAATATGATTAGCGTCTAATTGGTACAATGATAATAAACAAGTAACACTCGAAGCTATATATAATGATTCTGCCCATAATATCCTCTTTGTGAAGAAACATCAACGGGCTTTCAAGAGAGGAGGCCGTGACTCCGACGTTAGCCTAACACGCTTAGTAGCCGTCAGTTAGTTTATTGAAGTTGATTGTGGGTACTAGAAACTTGGGTCCTTAGCGAAGCATACCAGGCAACCTTGTTTCTGAGTCTGGGCTACTGCACAACTTTCTTAGGGCACCGAGGCAAACTTGACATTTCGCAGGCTACATTCCAATAATCTGATTAGGGCCAACTTCTCAGTTCAGGGGCAGAAAGTACCGCAGCGGGATCGTTAAATAAACTTACCTAAATAAGCACCGTAACTTCCAATTAACAAAAGTAATTACACAAATTGTAAAAGTAAATCAGCAACTGTAAAATACTATTCTTGATCCTTTGTTGAAATAACATTCTTTCTATATTGTATGTTGTATGCTGGGAGAGTTATTATAACTACTGAAATATAGTAAAAAATACATAAATATAAAGCATTGAAATTATACATTCATTTTTGGTTAATTATTTTCAATAATGAAACAATACAATCAACCATTCAATACAATGGCAAATTTCGAATTTTCACCATGAAACTTCGGAATGTTTTACGTTGTTCTGTGTATCCTTTTACTTCAGTCACTCACATGTTGTCTATTTACCTGCGCTGATATTGCTCAATATGATGCTCAGCGTGTAAATATTTATTTACATTATAGTTTGAGATGAATTTTTTATTTTAGTTCCTCGCAAATAACCAACAAAAAAATGTCAAAAGTGTGACCAGTCATTATCTATAAAACATGTTTTGAAAGAATGCCCTTTTTACACCGCAAGGTTAAAAGATCTTGGAATACCCCATGATATTTCCGTATCCCTTAGAAATCAAGAAGAAATGGTAACCAAAGTTATCAAGTTTCTAAATAATGAAAGACTTAAACAACATATATGACAAGTTTATAAATTATGATCCTTTGCAGATTTATTATTATTTTTTATTTTTATTTTATTTTTTTATTTATTCTCTTTATCTATTTACTTTATTTCATTTCATTTTTTTTTATTTTAAAAGTTCATTTATATTGTATATAGGTGTGCATGTGTTCTTTTTATTTATTTATTTTTAGGTTATTTTATTCTTATTTATTGTATAAATATTATTTTTCTGTATAATTTATTTTATTTAATGTACATGGTGTGTGAATGTGATCTGTGAACTCTATTATAAATGTCCTAGAGACAGATTGTAATATTTTTTCAATAAATAAGTTATTTTGTATAAATTTAAAAAAAAAAAAAAAAGTTCATTTGATTTATTTATTTATTATTTAGGTTATTTAGCTATTTTATTTATTTAGTTACTAGTTATAATTAGTAACTATTTATTTATTTATTTATTTATTTAATTATGTTATTTTTATTTATTAATTTCCTTCTGTCAATCCTTTTATTTAATTATTTTTATCTTTTTTTATTCCTGTTTTTTGGACCAAACATCCAAACAGTATAAACAGTATAAAAGTAGTGTTATTTGGTTGATCGGGCGCTGATGACCAGGATGTTTTGCGCCTAGACATCCAACAAACAAACAAACCAACAAAAAGAAGTTTGATTATGAAAGTAACGCTATAATAAAAATAACATCTGAAATTACAGAATGTTCTTTCGTGAAATTGTTTAAACAAATATCAGAATAAATTTGCAACATAATTTACTTAGAGTTTACAACTAATTCGAGGACGGGTCCGCCTCATTGGACGCAGAAGTGGGTATCCCTTGAGGACTAAGTGCCCGGCCAAAGCAAACAGGTATTGGAGGAGGGTCTTTTCATCCTCCCCATCTCCTTAGCCCCTCCTTTAGGGACAATCCACCGCAGATTAGGATGGGGCCCGGAGCACGGCTTAGGGCAATGTTCCCTAAACGTTGAAGGTTTTCGATTAAGGAGGGACGTTGTGGAAATCAGTTTATTTTACCTATATTATGTAAAGTGGAACGAAAACTATATGATTTGCTCTTAATACTTTTAAAATAAAACAAATTTAATAAATGAATAAATCCTTCAATTACTCTCGATTCATTTCTGGTAACGTTTTCCAAATTTTCAACTCACTTTGTATAGAATTCTTAACCGCTATTATTAACAAATTCTGAAAATGCATTTTAACACTCCGAAAGTCACAGTGGATATGAGAGATATCTCTAGCGGTCTATTTGATGTATTTCTATATCGGTTACTGGAGAAAGACCATCCTTACATGTATTCTCCTAGTTCTTGGAGTTTTACAATCCAGTACTGCGGTGATCTGTGTTGCGTCCAATTTTTATGTCAAAAGTTGAAGATTGACGGCGTATGTGGAATTTTTTCACGGGAAAGGGATGCAGTGGCAAATGACATAATTGAAATCGAAGCCTTTATTGGGCTGTTATATATATTGCAGGTATTGCAGGTAGGCATAAAGGCCGGGAAAAATACTGGATGTTTTGTGGGACTCAAGTGGCACAATTGACTCCGAGTGTGGAATTGATATATTTCGTCCCTCTATGAGTATACAAAGGTTTTGATTTTTACTTCGATCCCTAAGATTTTACGACCTAGAAATACGTCAACAACGTAAAGAAATAAACCGACTGGCACCTGTCCTGGGATATTTGAATTTTTTCAGAAACTGCCAATCTTGTTATTCAGTTTCAGTACGCGTGCCTTTCGATGAGAATTGAGCATTTATGGACCGATGTTCATGTTTTTCTGGTGTTCGTATTAATTATTTGTGTATCAAATTTAATTCAATTATAGTTGTTCCTAGTATTTAGTGATTATTCTGTTCGTATTTAATAGCATAAAGAATTGAATGTTCAAGTTCCTAATTTGGTCAACGAATTTTTCGATTCAATTTTTTAATATTTTTTTAAACGTTATGTGACTGTCTTTTCCTAAATAAACATATTTAAACACTTATCTTATATCTTTTTTCAAGAAATTCGTTGGTATTTTTGATCACTAAATTGATTAAGTGAAGTGGATCTCACAGATACGTAGCGACCTTTCATGTGACTCTAAGGATAGTGACCTTTGGAATGTTAAACCTATTTAGATCAATGAACTTTTTATTTTTTAAAAAGTGGCTTAGGTTCCTGAAATAAATGGTAGTATGTAGGAAAGAGGTTTGGAGGGTAGGACGGAAAGGTTTGATTTCTTTTTTGGCAAAGAAGTACAGCGCTGAGGACATAACGAATAATCATAGGTCTATAAAAACCGCTTCTGGTTTCATGTTCTATGATTAAATTACATTTAACTTTGATTGTAGGTTTATTCCCCAATGCCTCCAGCTCAGTTGGTTTCATTTATTTAATCATCACTATTGATCTAATATTTAAAAATTCATGATGTTAGGAAAACAAATGAACAAAGAAAGAAAAGGAAATTTTATTCTGAGAGATTCAGTGCCTTTAGAATAATTATAATTAACAATTAAGTGAAATTCGTTTGGAATCAACAGATAATCAGGAATTAATTAAATTGCATTGTTATCGAGCCTCAAGATTAAAACGAAAAATAGACACAAGTTAACATTTAAATTATAGATAAATATATAATAGACAGTGTCGATAATATATATTATTGATAATAAGAAAAAAAAATGAGGCTGAAATCTCTAAAATCAGTATACAATACAAAACATTATTCTGACATATACTTCAGAAGATTGATTTCTGATGAGATGGGAAAATAAATGGTGTTTAAATGGAGTTATGGAGGAGGATTTGCCTAAGAAAATATGTAGGGAATTCTAAAACAAGGTATGTATGTGAAGATTTTTTTTTTTTTCTTAAAGGAAACAGTTATGAAAAGAAATAATCAGGTTTGTGGGCTGAGATCTCGTGTTGAACGAATGGACAGAGCAGAAAGCAGTAAACAATTCAAGTAGGTAAGAGGGTTTTTGTTTGTAAAGGTTCAGAAAAGGAAAACATCTTGGAAATATTGATGTTGGAAAACTGGACAGAGCCACTTCAACTCGGCATACCAACTGGAGACGTGGGAGCGCCTGGGGACTGTGGATGAATCTATGGACAAAATCTAAAAAAATTAAACACGATGTTGAGTATAGTTCCCAAGTTCGTTAATATAACTTTTTCAGTTTCAATAACTAATTAGATTATGACTTAAATATGTTATTGAGACCATTTTTCAATTATTTGTTAAATTTAATGATTTCAATAAATTTATGATAATAGAGTAGTAACAAATCACAAACGTTATGATTGAAAATCATTCGAAAGTGATATTAATAATAAATACAAACGAATGTGTGCAGAGTTTTCAAAGTCGAAATTAAAAAATTCATAAAACTGAATTTTATATACATCTATGAGGTAGACATCTAATTTATGAGCTTTCGAAATAGAAAACTCCTGTGAAGCAGAAATCTTTCATTAAAATTTTATTTGCCGTCGCTGGAACATTGTTCTACCCCTTCCCTCTTTGACAGTGTCGCTTCAAAAAGTAATAATCCTACATCAAACAAACTCCTTCCGTCCATTAGTATATATGATGAACGTAGTCATCCGGAGTAGGGGCATTGTAAAAAATATATATTCCGAAATTAAAGAGGGGAGCTTCAATGGTTGCCGAGGGAAATAAAGGAACTTATTAAGTCGAAAAAGAAGTTAATAAAGGTTCTTATATGCGGGATTAAGTTTAAAGTCGCTTGCATGATTCAACAAAAATATTGTTGTCAATTAAATCAGTTTAAATCACATATATAAAGAAAAAAAATTATTTTATTTTATTATTTGTTCATTTTATGCTTTTTTATTGCTGGCTTTAACATTAATGAGACTAGCGGCTGAAGTTAAAATCCGGCCTTAGGCGTTTGAAATTTATTTCGTTGCGGTCCCATCATATGAATCTCGACCTTCCTACTCTTGTAAAATATATTGGTTGTCCTTTTAGAAGTTATAATACTCCCTTCGAAACCCATAGGCTCCCAGTCACTTCCTTAATTTTTCCCCACTTGCTGTACGGTATATGGAGGCATCTCTGGGGATCTCGAGGCGAAATTAAAATGGTGAAATGATAAATTCTTTTGTACGATTCATCCTCGGGATACCAAGCGACGCCTCTGTTTCCCATTTATATGAAGAGTCGAAGTGGCTTTATCCTTCCTACCGTCGTAAGTATTTCCTGGCATCCTTCCTCTTTCAAGTCATCCAATCCCACCGTCTTTCATACATCTTCGAGCTCCTTCAGTTCAAATCCTCTGTTCATTCCCTCAATACTCGTTCCCGGTCTTCTGATTTATACATAAGGGCCAACCGAACCACTGTTTCGACAGATCGTTCATTATCCGATCCTCATCACTTAGGAACTCTATGGCTTCTCCCATTCATCAATACCCTTCCTACCTTTAAATCTCACCTGTTTAATCATTTCTTATCTATCCAGTTCTCATGAAACTGTAAATAAATACTACTGTAAATATGTATATAAATTATTAGTTCGTTCTTCATTATTTTTTTTTATTGAGTTCTACCAATGGGTAGTTTCTCTTGATGTTGTACATGTCATGTTACCAATTTCACATTTATTTATTGTATTTTATATGTGATGCAGTTGTAAATTCCATTAAAATAATAAAAAAAAAATATTTTTTTTAATTTTTTTGTTAAGTGAATAAAATTAGAAAGTAATTTATAATTCTTTATTTTTTACTATGACCTGTCATACTTAGCCTGCCTTTCTGTATTATTCTAAAGACACTCGTCTCAGAATAAATAAAGTATTATTATTACTTGAGTAACCATGTTTGAGGCCATCTCTAGATTCAGTGTATTCGTAAAAGGCCGTTAACTGTTGGCATGTGAATGTCTTGTGTGTATATTGATGTATAAGGCAACTGTTGCAGAATTTAATACAATTTTCAATAATGAACCTTTGTAATCGTCCAAAAAATAATAAATTTAACCCTCCTCCTCACTAAGGTACATTTAGCATGTTCTGATTCTTTGACTATCAATAATTCTTTAAATGGTATAAATTGATGTTTGAAAAAAATAAATATATGTCACAGTCATTTTTAATTAAAATATAATTACATAAATTATTTTAGCTCTTCGAGACAGTTAGTATTAGGACCTGAAAAAGGTAAACAATCATACAGATATTGTTATAAATGTTTCGTCTGTCTTTCTATAAATCAGGAGACCGACCTTTGGATTGTTTACAGAGGTATAAAAATAAACGAGCATGATGCCAATTAAAAAGTTAAAGAATAACTTGAACTGCCATTTTCTTCCCTTCCGATTCTTTATTTTTTTTTCCGATGAACTTTCACATTGATTGATTTGTTTTTTTAGAGGAAGGAAGTCCAGTTAGCGAAAGTTGAAGTAAACAAATCTTTTAAATAATTGATATAACGTATTTTTTTTTATATTGCCTTAGCCAATATTGTAATTGGCAAACCATCCTGCCTGCGATCGACTGTCGGAGTTGGACGCTCAATCGCACAATGAGAAAATAAAGTATTAATTATTTGATTGGAGGTTTTGATTGAATATTTGATGTTTAATGCCGATAATCAACTATATTCCTTAATGTTTGATTTTTCCATATCCTGTATTCTTTGGTATTTGAAGATACATAATCTGATTGGTTTGACACGTATCAATATAATATCAAATATAATATAATATCAAACCAACCCCTATCTTCCTTTCTTACACTGTCCGCTGGAGTGGCCCAGGGTTCGAGCATTTCCCCTCTCCTTTTCAACTCCTACATAAATGATCTTTCCGAATCCATCTACCACTGTTCACATCATTTATACGCTGATGACACCCAAATATATTTTTCCTTTCATCCTTCTGAGCTACTAGTCGCGTTCGCCAACATTCAGGCTGACCTAGATAGGATCAGTGCCTGGGCAAGTCTGAATAATTTAAATCTAAATGCGATGAAAACTCAGGCCATTATTATAGGTTCCAGTCCTATTCTTAAATCCATCTCCTTCCTTCCTCCTTTAGTCATCAACGATCATCCTGTTACATTCAGTTCATCCGTTAAAAACCTAGGAATCACCATAGACGAAAACCTCTCCTGGAAACCCCATATTGCCCTCATCTCCCGTAAGTCAGTAGGTGCCCTTAAGCTATTTCATCGCTCCCGCCACCTACTCCCACAACCCATCCGCAAGCTCCTTGTATCCTCTCTCATTTTCCCCCACTTTGACTAGGGCTGTGTGATGTACGGAGGCATCCCGATGGTACTCGAGGATAGATTGAAGCGACTCATGAATACGTGCTTAAGATTTGTCTTCGGTACATCAAAGCGATCTCATGTGTCCCACCTTTACGACGAGTTAAAGTGGCTCTTCCCTTCTTTCCGCAGACAATATTTCCTCGGATCTTTCCTATTCCAAACAATCAACACTAGACACCCTTCTTACATCTACAGTCTCCTACAGTTTAAACCCGTGGTCCACTCCCAGAAAACAAGATCCCGTGTTTCCGACCTTTATATCCCTTCTCATAGAACTAAGACGTTTGAGTATTCCTTTATTTCCCGATCCACAGCCTTCTGGAATTCCTTGCCATCTGAAATCCGTCATGCCTCTTCCTTGTTCTCATTTAAATATCATCTTTACCGATTCCTTCTCACATCCCAAAATGACGTTATACAATAAAATAAATATTGTGAAACAGATTTTGACTGAGGTGAATGCTTGATAAAATTTATTGACTTAATTTTAAAAATCAACCCATGCTTATTTTATTTTATTTTTATTTTCATTTAAATAATGTTGTTGTTTTTTTATTTCGTTTTTTCTCAAAATTTTATTTTATTTTTACTTGTTTTAATTTAATTTCACTGAAGATACTGTATATATTCCTTAATATTGATTAATGTAATTTTTGGCCAGATGTAGTTTTAATTTTTTTGTTCATATCTGTTATTCATAAGGGACCTTGTCCCAGAATAAAGTTTACTTTCTATCTATCTATCTATCTATAATAAATATAAGATCAGAAAATATAAATGTAATGTCTAAATTCAATTTAGAATTTATTTTTCATATTCTTCTTCGTTCTTCCCTCAAGATGGCTATGTCGGGAAGAAAAAATATAAAATGTCCTCCTTCTTCCTTCAGACTTTCGAAAAGCTTGGTCCCAAGGTCGGTGGATTGGGGCCATATCTGCCTCCGCATGTCCTACTGACCTACTGACAGTTCTGCAGAATGTGCATTTTGGCCACATTCACACAGGGAACCGGGTAAGTACAACTAGAACTTCCTGAAGAGATCTGATTTTAAAAGGTCTTGTCCAGTTCTGAGGGGTAAAATGACGACCTGTTCTCTATTGATAAGCTTGAAATAATCGTCATGGGGGTTATGGTTTCTGTGACTTGCTTTCTACCTTTGGCTTATGGCTGCTTTGTTAATAGTTTTGCACTTTTCCAACCTAGGTAGGCTGCTTATTTGGTAATTTAGATCTTGGCTGAGGAGCTAGAAGATCTAAGAGCTCAGTACCAAGAAGTGGCTCTACAATGGGTTTCAGGACTCTGAGGAGTTGCGGGAAATGAGATTGCAGACCGATTGGCCAAGGAATGAACACTACTTCCGAAAATTATTTATTTATTTCTGTGTGTGAATATATCGTTTCTGTTAGTCAGAAATCAATCCATTCATGATATCCCATGTCCGTTTTCTTTTAGACCGCTCCAAGTCTAATTTTTTTTTTCTGTATGAAAATATTAAAATAAGTTTATTATTTATTATGAAACTAATGCAAATAGTCTATATTTAGTAATGAGATATGCGTAGGAAAAAATAGTGCACGGAATATTTATATTTAAATGTATTTGGGCAATCTATATTTTTTTTAGTACAATATGAGGACATGGACCCTATAAAGATATTAGACGCTCGTCCCACAGGGAAGAGACCATGAGGGTGTCCTAGAGTTTCATATCAGGAGTTCATGCAGAGGATCGGAGGTAAAAGAGGAAAATCCTTCAACCAAATGAAGCGGTTAATCAGAGACCGGGAAGAGTGGCTGCGCTGGATAAAGGCTCCTCGACGCTAGAAATGGCATTGTGAGGAAGACAAAGAAGAAGATATTTTTTTTATTAAAATCATAAATCATTATGTCTTAATGTCTTCTCAATAATAAGTAGGTGATGGGGCTCTTCTTCCCAGAAGATATAGAATTCTCAATGAATTTATTAAGAAATATAATGAATGGATATGAAAGTAGTAAATAATAGTATGTTAGGATTATTGCATTGGTGAGCAGCTACTGGAAAAAGGAATGTCTGCAACATATGGCTCATCAAAGTTTGCGCATGTAACGAATATTAAATAAGAATCATAACGCTAAAATAATTATTCTATTAGAAGATATTTTAAATTAACAAAATCTAGTCATAAAAAAGAGCTGACTGCGATAAGTTAATGCACAGAAAATGCTAAATCAGTCCCATTAATTTAGTATCCGTGCAAAATAATTAATAGGTATTGAAATTTTCATTCTTTTGCGTAGTTTCTGGTAATAAATTACATCTTGTAGCGTATATGCATAAAATTGAATAAATATCAAAGCTGCATCCTGGGCTTAAGTCTTGCTGGATCTATTTAAAAACGACTTTAGTATTCACACATTAATCCTGCATCTCAAATCCAACGGACCTTCCTGACTTTTTTTATAGTATATTTTTGTTTTTAAATAAACCAGAGAAGTGGTTTCCATTTTGCATAAGTTGGCCGTTATGTGCAGATCTCTGGGCGAGCGACGAAAATTTATAGAAAATGATGGGACGGTTTCAGTTTGAGTCAGGGTTGTAAAAGATCGGAAAACATAATTAACGGATTCAAGAATGTTTAAGTAGTAGAAGGTTTTGGGTATCGTAAATAATAGTATATGTTTCATACTAAGTTGTCTATTTTAATAAATTTTTGTGAACAGTTTATATATAAAAGAGAATAGAATAAATTAATATAACTTAAATTGATTTTTTGACTATTTTAAGGTGTATATAGACAATTCACAAACTATGTTAAACACAAATATTTAAATGATTTTGGTTTTGTTTCTTGTTTTTTATGTTTTTCATCTCCAGTCGGAAACAAGAGAAATAAAAGAAAAAGTTGGGAAAAATAATCTCGCTTTTATTTAAGTTAGATAATAATTACTATAATAGATTAGATAATTTTTACTTTAATTATGATAATGAGTGCTCTCGACCAATCTCCGCTGGCTTTAGTACCAGTGACGCGGTTGGGAGAGTAGCCCAGGGTTCTCCTGGAGTTCCCTCGCCTTACTGTATATACAATCGCCTGATTGTATATAGGTATGCATGTGTTTTTTTCCCTTAGTTTTAATTTTCTTATTTTTCAGGTTATTTTATTTTATTATCTATTGTATATACTTTTGATTATTATTTTGTTCTATTTATTTATTTTTTTTTTGTACATATAGTGTGAATGTCATCCTACCTCACTATAACCAATGTCCAAGAGACAGATTGTTATAATACTCAATAAAGAAATTTTAAAAAAAAATATATATATATATATTATGATATTTACAACTGCATTAGTATGAATACATCAAGTAAATGTATACAGAGGAAGATATTCACATGAAACACGCTTTTTGAGAAACTACCCATTGGTAGCATTCTAAATTTATATTTAATTCTAAACTATGGAAATATATAATCTTTGAAATGTCTAAACGAGCATTTAGGTTATTTCATAAAAAAAATAATTAATTGTTTACAACTGTTTTGACGAAATTTCCCTTTAGTGTATATTTTAATTATTCTTTCAACATTTATTAATTTATTATATAAAATTGAAATTTTATTTTTTAAATTATTTCCAGATATAGAATAGCCGGAGTAATGAAAGCTTGTTGTAAAGTCATACTGGCCGTCAACAATTATTTCTTTTTAATCTTTTAATATACCGTGAATCAAGAGAACATAAAGCTTGGCAGTTAACATTACCCCTAAATTAAAATGATTTTTTGTGAAGATGAGTAAAAACTAATGGAGTGACAATTCAATTTTTGTGACAGGCTTCTCTATGGAACTAGAAGTCATCTCTCTATAATGCATAAAGTATTTGTAAATTGGGGAAAAACAAATGATTCCAATTTTAGCCTTATTTTACAGCAAAGATGTTTGCAATTCTAAAGTGATTTTTCGACCGCTTAATATTTGATACATTGACAATTACTAGTTTTTAACTGTTTTGAGGGTGTTTTCCATCAGTCTTACATACATATATATGTATATATAATATATACATGTAATATTATAGTTATCCTTTTAACTGCGGTTATTTTATTAAGTTGTCATTTTGTTTTCTTACTTTCAGCTATTTTATTCCAATGGAATAGTAAAAGGTTGCTCTAAAGCCATACTGGTCTTAAAGAATTAATTTCTTTGATAAACCTTAATATTCATTCCTTTGATAAACCGAGAACTAAGTGGGACATAAAATCTAAGGGTTAACATAACTACTAAACTAAAATCCTTTTTTGTTGAGTTAAGTAGATATAATGGAATGGCAGACTTAAAAATGGCTTTTCTGTGGTACTAGAAGTTATCTCTCTACAAAACATCGAGTTTTTTTGTACGTTTATTATAACTTCAGAACTAATGGAGTGGCAGACTTGATTTTTTTTTCGATCAATATAGTAATAAAAAAAAATCGATAAAAAAGGTGGCGTACACAAATATTGAGCAGTTTGTCCTGTATAACCTCGTTATTTTTAAAATTCGGGGATGTAGGTCACGCCAAACGGCCCAATATTTTTGAAGGCCACCCTTTTTATTGATTTTTTGATCAAATTATCTTACGATCCAAGTAGAAAGCAAATGTGTATTTCAGAATTTTTATTGCGTAATTAAATAGACATAGTTTGCCTCCCTCCAGATTGAAAACGCCTCAATTCCAAGAGTTTTAGTAAATAAAATTATTGTAGGTCACGATGAGATAAAACTATTTGCGAAGTTTCAGGCGGATGTTAATAATTCGATAAAAAGGGGTCTGAACCACGGACTAAATCATTTTCAGTTTATCAGATTTTAAAGATAGAATATAGTGCATTATTTTTCGTAAAAAAAAGAAAGAAAATAAAGTAAAAAATTGGAATCGAGCCAAATGCCAGAGAGATATAAATATTAGTGGAGTACCATAGAAGAAGAAAAAACTGGCCCCCTCGCTAATTTTGTTCACGTTCCGTACTTTTTGCCGAGCACGGGGCCTTAATGTTTTTAACGGAAGGTATTAAACGGGCATCAGGGTCCCTAGGGATTAGGGATTAAGCTAATTGTAATGGATGGAGCTGGCTAAGAGGATTAGGTCTGAATTATGAATGAAGACACGACCCGCGTCGGGTGTGTGGTCGTCTCTTTTCGTCGTCCACTGGTTTCCATTCGGTTTTTCAGGGGACTATGCTGTTAGGCCGATCGTCAGCGATTTTATATTTATTACGAGTCGGAAGGGTCACTGGTAGAGGATCAAGGTCTCGTCACGCCAAAAAAAAACTTGAATCGAGCATTTCCAAAACGTTGTAAATTCCAAAATTTGAAAATATTACTTTTATACTAAAACACGTAAATGCCGTATCTTATATCACATCTACGTTGTAAATACACGAATTACCATTTTATTTCCACTTATAAGATAATTCGAGATTCTAAATTCGAGATAAAGGTGGCCTACAAAAATATTGAGGAGTTTTGTCTATATGATATATATTTTCAAATTTCGGCATTTACGACGTTTTGAAAATGCATGATTCGCTTATTAATCGGAGTCATTTATTTCCAAACTGAAACTTAATCATTATTAACATTTTTTTCAGGAAACGTGGTAAACTATATTTTTCAATCCACCCTTAACATCAAAATCATTTTTTTTTTTTTTGTCACTTAAATAAAGAAATTTCTTATTCCTAGAACACATCGTTGGTTTATGGCAAAAAATCACTTAGTGCATTTTCGATATAGGTGAACTTTCGAAAATATTTTTATGAATTTCGACTTTATTTAATCGATATAAAAATACCGTGAAGTCATAACAATGAAACAAATCTTTTTATATATCAAATAAAGTTACAAAAAAAGCAGAATTTTCTAATTTCATAAAGGAAAAATTATTGTGTACAATAATAGTACAATAAAAAACTTAATTTTAATACTCTTAACAATAAAACAATTAAAAATCTTGAATCGGGTATTTCCAAAATTTGAAAATATTACTTTCATTCTAAAACACGTAAATGCCATATCCATGTTTTAAATACACGAATAACCATTTTCTTTCCACTTATAAGATAATTTAATCAGAAAGCCGAGATAAAGGTGGCCTACAAAAATATTGTGGAGTTTTGTCTATATAATATATATTTTCAAATTTTGGCATTTACAACGTTTTGGAAAGGAATGATTCACTTATTAATCCGAGTCATTTATTTCCAAATTGAAACTTAATCATTATTAACTTTTGTTTCAGGAAACGTGACAAACTATATTTTTCAATCCATTCTTAACATCGAAATCATTTAAAAAAAAAAATTAAATTGAGAAATCTCCTATTAAAAGAACATATCGTCGATTTATGGCAAAAAAAATACTTAGTGCATTTTTGATATAGGTGAACTTTCAAAAATATTTTTATGAATTTCGACTCTATGATATGAAAACACCGTTAAGGCATAACAAATAAAAAAAATATTTGTATACATCAATATACTTTTCTAATTTCATAACAGAAAAATAATGGTACAATAAAATAAATAAATAAATTTATTTTAATATTCTTAGCAAAAAAACAATTTAAAAACTTCTGATTTTTTTTTTTTATAGATTATTCAAGAAATACGTTCCTTAAAAAAAAATTTAGTTAAAAATCGATAAGCGTTTATTTTGGAAATAAGTGACTCATTTATTCTTATTTTTTTACTTAGTTTGCCAATAAATAAAAGTTAATGTCTGAAAAATATTTTCTAATAACTTTAAGTACAAACACTTTAAATTGTAGATTTTTCCAATAATTCAAACCTCTATTTAAAATTATAATGGCTTAAAATATATTCTTCTGGCATTTTTAACAGGTCCCGTTGGACAAGCAACCAATTAATCTCAAGTCATAAGCTTTGTAAATAAAAATACCCACTTGCCACGGTGACAG
The DNA here is from genome assembly GCA_928085145.1 of Nezara viridula. Lineage (NCBI taxonomy): Eukaryota > Metazoa > Arthropoda > Insecta > Hemiptera > Pentatomidae > Nezara > Nezara viridula. Next base: position 35,618,023 of record OV725080.1, on the reverse strand, counting down.
ATAAAGGGTTGCCTCTTCTTCAACCCCAGTTTCATGAATAAACATGTTCCTTCCACCAACTCATCTAAATATTTCATGCGCAATCCCTTCAGTCTTTCTACGCCACAGATTCTTTTATATAAATAAATAAATTAGTAAATATATATTTACTCTGTAGTAGTCCATGTTATACAAAAAACTAAAGTGTGTGCTTTAGACCACACGATAGAAGGGAAAACCACAAGGCGAGATTAATAGTAAGAAATATAAATTGTAAATAATAGCTCATTTTAAAGAGAATGGAATGTTGACAACAATTCCCTTCTTTACAGTATGCAGGTTCGATTTTTAGTTTCTGAGATATTTTAATAAATATCTTCAATAAAACTTGTTATCATTTGTTTTTCAACAATATTTCTTCTAAAATGGCGTCGCCTTAAGATACAATTTTGAATAATAACTCATTACAAAGAGGATGAAATGATAAACATTTCCCTTGATAACACAATGCAGATCCGATTTTTAGTTTTTGAGATATTTTTATCCATATGCAAAACACTTCAATTAGTCGACTCCAACAGACTTTACTCGAACGTTGCGCATCGGAGATCTGACGGCTCAATGTAATTCATTCCCAACAAAAGAAGTGCAAAATGCGACTAAAGAAGATTTCACTTTAAAAAAAATAAATAAAACAACAAAAGACATTAGAAAAGATCTTCAAAATCACACACTTTTATGACTTGAAGTAGTTCCAAAAGTTTATTTTGTAAAATAAGAACCCCGATTAAAAGTATGCGCAATAAACGATTTACAAATACTTGATTTATGATTTTCAACTACTAGACGAACTTATATTACATTATCTTATATCCAATTCGAACTCTCTAGACACATAGAAAAAGTTTTGTTATGATATCGCAACCCTTCAAAAAATGTAGCCTGTGTTGGAAGAAGAATAAAGAATACAATGGCTAAACAGTAATTTCAATTATAATGATTTATTAAATAATATAATTTGGAATTTCACGAGTAATTGTAATTGTGTTTCTTCCAGAATTCCTGGAAATGTGTTCCAATATTAATAATATTAATTTTGACAAAGTAATTGTAATTACATACAACTACTTTATGTAATTGGGTTTCATTCCCAGAATAATGGGATTATACTTGTTAACTGTCATTGCTTACCTTACATTTCAGACGATGTATTTCGTCTTTAATTTAATTTTTAATTATTAAGTATTTTTGTTATCTGTAAGTTTTTAACAGCTATTCAGACATCACATAAACTAATTACAAATTATTGCTATGAAGTAATATATATAATTAATTATTATTTTACAAATATTCAAGGAATAATGCATCATTATGAAATATTTCACTACTGGATATGGAAAGTACTGCAATCGGGTCAAAGGTAAAAGAAAATTACCTTCAAATAACTCTAAAAGTATACATTTTACGATAAATTATATACATAATTAGAGAAAAGATAATAAAATCCTTACATAGGCATCAAAAAAAATGTTTACATAGAAACTAGTTTTTTTGTCTTTAGTTTGTGGAGCTGTGTCGCCAATTTGGTCTGATCCAGATACTTCTCCTTTCATGATTAACTCCAATTTATCTGAATTTATTTGTTTTCAGCCTTGCTTACTCTTGGATTCCAGAAAATCCTCCTTAGCGTCTGAAAAGAATACGGATTCCTTCTCTTCTTACTGAACTATTTAGGATGTTACCATCGGGTAGTATCACAACATATCTCGTCAAGTCGTGTTTTTTTATTGTTCACACTTAGTTTTACATTTGTAAATTTCAATAAATAAAATATTATAAAAAAATGTAATACCATACACCTTTTTGAACATTCAGTTGCATTATAGTAAAATGTTTAAATTGTTTAAGAAGCTAAACTATAATCTAAGAAGGAAATATTAAAACAAATCTGGTGGCGAAAAAATAGAAAAGAAATTTAGTAGTGAACTATAGAATCATTCTCGTATCCAATCCCTGCAATCCAAAATACTTCGTAACATCTTTAATGCTCCTTACTTTGTCGCTAGTAAAATTATCCATAACGACCTTAATGTTCAGTGTTAATGTTTCCGATTCGGCCCAATCCAGATTGCTTTAATTAAAAAAAAAATTGATACTTCCTTTAATGAATTATTAGTATTTTATATGATTGGAGTAAATCTATTATAATTATATCTAAAATCGAAAAAATATAAAATAGAAATAATAAAACGATTGATTCAAGGAGAGTAGTACAAATGATTCAGATCGAAGGATGGAACAAAAGACCCAACAGGAGAGGGGTTAATTTAGTGGGTCAGGAAGTGAATGGTGGAGTTGAAATGGAAAGTGGGTGAAGTAGGAGGAGTAGGGAGAGGATGGAGTAGAGATAGACCAGTGGCGGGGGAGCGTAGGGCCCATAAACTGCCCTTTACGGCCCCATAAAACCCTTGCTCCTGTCTGTTCCCTTTCATAACCCATCCCTTCGGTCCTCCGTTAATCTCTTCTACATCCTCTTCCTCGCATATGCTCCTCCTGTTCCGAAGGTTATAGGTAAGGAAGGCACATTGGAGTAACCGCCAAGATGAAAAATATGAGGCGTTGGAAGACTCAAGTTTAAGTACTCCATTAAATATTTAATTTAATCATATCACTTTATTTATCCATTTTTAAATTTAAATTATACTACTGTATTTATCATGCGACAATATCACTGCTAAATATATAATTTAATATTCAATTGGATATATTTTTGCTAATTCATGTATTGTTACGACTGAGAACCATAAATAAACGTGTTTTATTATAGTGTATTATCTATAGGCATAGCAAGTTGTACAAGAGGTAGCAAGAGAGCTAAAGAATAATCCTAGATGAAGTTCCATCATCTCATTAATTTGGGGTTGCTGAATTAGTTTAAGGTCATAACCACTGATTACTAAGTGAATTAATCTTTCTTGGAAGCACTAGGGTGTTGTGATGGCCGATCACGTCGGGAAAGGGTCCCAGCGTGCCCGATTATAAACTTTTATTTCTCGGCTTTATTCGGCTAAGGGAGATGAATCCTGACACTTCCATTCTCGTAAGTACAAGGCAACAACATATAGTTAGATCTCAAGAGTTGGAAAACAGGACAAGCTCCCTCCACCAGTAGCAGTACCAGGGACAGTTTCTTATGTTGTGATGCGAAAAAGATGTAATGGATACAAACAAAATCAATTTACGACTTAATGAATCTCTTTACCTTCAAAATTTCACTTCCGAGACATTTAAGCAGATAATTTTTTATATTTGTCCTAAAATATCAAATATTTTGTTTATTAATAATTTTATTCCACATTTATAATTGTCATAAATATTTCTAGGAAACACTCTTAGAGCTGTGGGTAATTTTCCTTCTTCACCCTCACATGCTAACACCTGTGATTCTTAAGCCATTTTCCATGATGACGTTGCATTAGGATGTATTATTAATTTTATGGGTTTCAGATCTAATTATGATTGAATAGGTACTAGTACTGGCACTGCTACTGCTACTGATGGAGGGAACTAGTCTGGTAAGTGCGTCCCATAGTGGATTTTTTTGCTAACTCCTGACGGGTACCTTGAGGTTGCCACCGCGTACTTATCAGAATGGGAATGTCGAGGGCGGGTAGACAAAGCGGGCTGACGCGTGTGCACAGCACCGTGCGTTGCCCGGCAACCCGATAACCGAAGTTTGTGTTAGAAAAATAATTACGAATTCAAATCTCGGCGCTCGGTGGGATTTTTAACTCTGCATAATTTTAGGCATTGATTTTAACTCCCCCGGCTCTAAAAAAAAAAAAAACGTCTAGCCTTAAAGACAAAAAAGTGGAAAAAATAAAGAGATTGGGAATGCCACGATCCATTTCCGCCGATAAATGGAATGAAAAATAACCGACCCAGGTGGGAATCGGATCCATAACGTTCAGAACTAGTCACTCTGGGACACATGCCCTAACCTGATCGGCCATTCCGTCTTAAGACTGAATAGGTAAAATGTTAACTTGCTAGTTATTAACTGATGTGTGGGAGAATAAAGATATTTGTAACTTTTCTAAAAACAACTTCCCTTCACTCAATCTGTCATATTAATGACATTCTATCTATGTATGGCTGAGGAAACTAAGGTTTTCTAATGGGTTATTATTTATACGTTTATTTATTACATCCGCCCTTCCTAACTTCTGCCTTTATACACCATTAGAATAATTAAATCCATACCCTCATTCTATTTTTGCCTATGTTGAAGTGGTCTAGATTACTCTCCAATACTCATACTCGAACGCTTTGAAGTACAAAAGCGTCTCTTCTGTCATGAACCGGTTTAAAAAGTCCGACATCCTTCGCTTTCAGTAGGTGATCAAAGTTGAGTCAAGAAACATCGGATGTGTTTAGCACTTGGATGAGGAAATGCCGAAAATAAGTTATCACAAATAACTGGTAGTAGATCTGTATAATAATCTCTGGGTGTGTAGGACCCGCCAGCGTCTTGAGGAAACTGGCACTCTCTTATATATCGTACGGACGTAAGCTTGATGGCTCCATCCCGTGCAAATTAATCCGGAATCATATCGGTCTTACAGGACATTTATATAAGACATGGTTCATAGAGGCTCTGTTTCGAGCAAACAAATATAAGTTCTTAGGCGTATGTTGTTCTGAACAGAAATAATCCGTTGATCTAGACCGGGTTTACACCGTACCTGAACCCGAGTCGATGAGGAAGGCGATGATAATTCGGTCCGTAAGAGCTAGTAGTAGTTGAATAAGTGTAACTTGCCACTGTACTATGGCAAAAATTGTTCATTCAACGCGATGGCCTAGGCTATATGTGCTATATAAGCAATAAATATGTATTAAAAAAACTATTGTACAAGCGCGAGATGGAAGCATACGAAAGATTCAGCGGTCTGTCCAAGATCAAAAGGAAAAGAAAAAAATATATGCACCTTCTAAAAACACTTAAGGTGTATATCGGCTAATTTCCCATACAAATTTTAACAGTTTTAATAATTAATGTCTAAATGAGAGAATGTAATAATAAAAAAAAAACAGTAAATTCTATAAGCAATTAATATCAAAGAGTAAGATTGCAAGAATTTAGAGTTAATTAATACCTAAAATTGCATGCATAATTAACATTTCCGAACGATATTTTAAATGAGGGAAAAGTGAGAATGAATTGTTAATAACCTGCCTTCATTAAATCGTTACCGAGTACGCTTCAAATTACTTATAACCTCGAATTAATTATTTTCAGATAAAGTTGGATAATTGAAATTTCAATATCACACTCTGATAATTAAATGAAATATAATTATACTATAAAGTCGTATATTATAGTCTGCTATATTTTGGTAAATACTCTAATGCAATTGATAATCATTCCCAGGACCAATGCTATTATAACTAATTATTTCATAATTAGACTATTTATGGCAGATTTTATTATTTCATTACTCGGAGCCTTGCACTCATTACGACCTAAAAGATAAATGAAAATTAAGGTCAGTCCAAATGGACCTGTTTATGAGCCGAAAATAATTTCCATTATAACTTGATTTAAAGCCTGTATTAAACACTGCTATACGAGGGACTCTACAGGCATAAACACTTACTTAATAACTTTTTATGGCGGTTTTTGTTTCTTTTCAAAATGATAATGTAACGGCTTTTGCGAAGGCAAATTCTGAAGGATGGTGGTTTCAGTGAGTGTTGTTTAGAAATATTTAAACATTTTTTAACAATTATTTGCAAATAAAATTTTGAAAAATAGAAGATAATAAAAAAAAATATTTCTAATAGCAATTATTTGAAAAATACATTAAATACACACTGATAAACAACTGAAGAGTTTGTATGCTTGTGCTAGTTTTTGAGAGTACCAGACATACTTGAAAAAGTATTTTTGTCTTAAAGAAAGAGCATACAGAACAAATGACAAAATTTTAGATAGGTAGATAGATAGATAGAAAAACAACTTTATTCTGGGACCAAGTCCCTTTATAATAACAAAATTGTACAAAATACCATAATATTACTTGCCTAAAAGTTTGAAACAATAAATAAAATTAAAAAAATAAACTAAAAAGTAAAGAAAACCTTAGGTGAACAAGCTATATACAATACAGATAAAACTATGCACAGAGCAATTAAAACTATGAAAAAAACACTTAAAACTATGATCGAATCACTTTAAACTATGAACAAAACTATATTTAAGGGTTGAACTACATAAACATACACTTTGAGAAATGAAGAACGAAAAAGAGATAAAATAAGTTCAAGTATATGTTTTTTTTTTGTATTTATTAAACTGAGTTTGATATATTAACAATTCTACACATTATTTAGTAACAAATATTAAGAAAAGTTTCTTCTATTTGACAATCAAAATAATTAAAAAAGGGAAAAGTAACTTTTTTATACCTCCTAACTACAGTAACTAATTTTACGGTTATATGTATAAAATTTAGTAATTTACTGTTTACAGTAACATTGAAAATTGAGGCTGAAAGTCCCAACACTTACTTAACAGAATGCTATGGAAATATTGGAGTTGTGTTGATTGTGAGCAACGACTATATGCATAATATGAAAAAAAAAAAAAGTAAACCATTAGCATGATTCTGAAGCCATGTGAGTGATAAAAGCATATGCAGGAGGACAAAGAAGGATTACTTACAGAAATAAAGAAAAATATGCATATAAAACCAACTTCGCCCAAAAAAAGTTGTTTGCTCCACTAGCGATGGTAACACTGCTTTAACAAGATTTTTTATAAATCCAGAAACAGTTTCCAAAGCTAAACGGTATAAATCAAATAATTGAATATTTTGCTGCAGTTTTATTTATTATTTCGAGCAGTAATAACATAAATAGCAATTTTGAAATGTTTCACAACTATCTATTCATCTACTCAAAGAAAACCAGCTGGCATAAATTGACCACCACGGTGCATAGTATTATAATACATGGTTCATTATATTTAAAAAATGTTATATTGCCCATCATTCATCTTTCGGAAGAATAGCTAGGAATAAAGATATAAGAAGTTATAGTAATTTTTTCTCTAAAAAGCAATGAATATTTTAGATCTATGTTTTATACCACAGCTCTTATAATTTCATTAGTTCGCCCACCTGTTAGGAAAAATATGAGAAAACTCATGAAAGACGTAATAAATAAAGTTGAAAAGTTAATACTACCCTGAGATATAGGAGAGAATGAGGGGGGAAATGAAGAAGCAGGGGACCACCAAAACAGACGTATCGAATAAGTAATTGTATGATTTAGTTAATTTTGCATAAATAATATATTTTATTATGTAAAAAAACTCAATTAAGTTATAGTTTTGATCAATAAATGTAGATTAAATTTGTAATTGTTAAAAACAAATAAGAACGTAGTGTGTGTCCTCACATAATATATTGAGTAGACATTATTTTTTTTTGGTTACGTAATTAATGGTTAAAAATAAATGAACAGAAAATTAAATTTTAATAAAACAACAAAAAAAAAAAAAGAAAGAAGCTGTTCTTATGATTATTTATTTTTTAGCGGTGTTAATCAAGAGCTATAAATCATGAAGTATGATAGGAATATATATATATATATATATATATATATATATATATATATATATACTTTTAAGAATATATAATTTTAATTAGTTAATTTTATATGATTAAATACGTCTCATTATTAATATTAACCTTATTGCAGGCGCACGTAGACGTCAGATTTATAACCAACATGTTTATCTATTTTTCTAGGAATCCACCCTTTTTCGATACCATCTTATTTCAGTTCTAACCTTTATAATGACTGCGTCCTAAATATTTATCACTCATGATATATTTATATCATATTTTTTCTTTTATTATTTTTATATGGTAAATATACAAGAAGAAGAAGAAGAAGAATAGAATATCTTCTTCTTCTCTGGTAAACATATTATCATAAAATGTTTATTTTTTTTTATTTTCACTGATTTTAAAATCTATTACATTTTGTTTTCAATTACTTGTATAATAAACCAAATATTTCTTACTACTGTGTGTCATTAACCAATTTTTACCAGGAACCGTTCAACGTCTATTTTAATTAAAAGTTACTGTCACAGTTTACAAAATTATTAAAATATAAGAATTGGAAAAGAAAAAAAACAGCAGTTGAAATTATTTTTTTTTTTTAGAGAGAGGTTATGTGATAGACTGAAAACGATTTTTTAATTTGGTGAGAAATTTCGTTAATTATTTTTGGTTTATGTTGTTTATAATAAATAAATTGACTAATTATGGATCTGTTATCAATTATTTAATATCACCTGAAAAAAAGAAATAGTCTGCAAAAACAACTCATCCCCTTCCCCCCCCCTCTCACCACTGGGTAAGCCCTTATTAATTAAAATCATAATTTTATGATTCAGTTAACGTTTAAAGAAACGTTACATTATACTACTTAAAAAAAAAATAAAAAAACCGACGAACGAAGTCACCAAACTGAATATAGGTAAATGAAAAACCAACCTAATAAATTAAATTATAAGAAAAATGGATGAGTGTAAAAAAATATGTTTGTTAGTCCAAAAAAAATTAATTCAATTAATGCTTACCTGGAAACAATCCGATTATATAAGAGCGAACAGTACACTCATACTAATAACCATGTAGATATTTTAAAGATATTGCTTTACTTGCTTCCATCCTTTGTAAATTGTCCTAAATAAAGAATACTGATAACGGTACTTCCACTCGGGAAAGTTTTCTGATTATCCAAGAAGTGAAAGACCGTCATAAAATAAATATACACTGAAAAGTGTACTTCAAACGATGGTTAATGATAAAAAGAAACAGTTGAATAAAATAAAACAGCTGAGGTTCGTGCTTTAGAACACGCGGTAGAAGTAAAAACACCAACAAGGCGTGATTAATAATATGAAATATAATTTATAAATAATAGCTCATTATATTTAAAATGAACGAAACGCTGAACAACCTCCTCCCTTACAGTATGCAGGTATGATTTATAGTTTATGGGATATTTTAATCCACATCTTCAATAAAGCTCGTAATCATAATTGGTAATTGGTTGACTGTCGTGGATAATGAAGAGAAGAATAGTTGGGGTGCTCAGTCAAAAAAGGAAGACAAAAATAAATTATAATATTTATTTTTTACATCTGCCGACGTTTCGACCTGAAGTTCAGGCCATCATCAGGGCTAAGAAAATAACCAGATAACAAGGTATATAATTAAGCTCGTAAGCTCGAGCTTCAAAGCTCGTAATCATTTGGGTATCGAAACTATTCGTTTCCCTTTCGCCTCTCTAACACGGTCTCACGTTAAGACAAAATTTCAAATAATAGCTCGTTACAAAGAGGATGAAATGATGAACATTTCCCTTCCTAACTATAAGCAGGTCTGATTTTTGGTTTTTGAGATATTTCAATCTATTTGAAAAATCTCAATTAGTCGACTCCAGCCGAATTTACTCGACCGTTACACATCGGACATATGACGGCTCAATCTAATTTTTAGAGATATGACGGCCAAAAGAAGTTTTCATTTCTAAAAATGCTTTCTCAATGGATTCGACAATGAGTGAAACTATAGTGGCAAACTGTGATTTACTGGACCTATAAATAATAAAATATTAATAAATACGTGTTATGTACATTACTTTGTATATAAATAAAAATCTCAAAATTAGACTTTGCGCATGTGTACGTTAATGTTAATTGTTCACATGGAGTCAAATTATACTTAAGTCATGTTTATAGGCACTGAGCTTGAAGTAAGTACAGGGACTGCATGTACATACTTATAAGATAAACAGAAAGAACATTATAATATTCAGAATATTGTTCAAATATTATTGAAATACTCATGTGAATGAAACAAACATATTTAATAAAAAAAATATGGCGCAAATAACCATTTCGCTTAATAATATATATTGTGAAATTAATAATTTTTATAATGTTCCGACCACTATAACACGTACAAGATATAGACACGATTAAAGACCGGATTTCCATGTCATTGCACTTTTTATTCACTTGCGTTTGAAAATTCCGGACCCGTATATCTATCCGTTTCAGGACCTGTAGAATAATATATTTAAATATCACACTGCACAAAATTTCACGTTTTGCCGTTTTTGACTTAAATTGCACGATTTTGATTACTGTTGGATTAAATTGCACATTTTTGCACTTTTGTGTTAAATTAAACGATTTATAAATACAAATGTATAAGTGATTGTGTTAATATTTATTTTACTATATTGTTCAAATTAAATTCATTATTCGAAATAGAAAAATCTGAGGAAGGCAAATAATTATGTGTGATACAAAAATCGTATTCATTACAAAAGGAAGAAGTAAACAGAATTGAGATCTATTCATGGAATAGAACTTGCATAAAGTATCAGTTAATAAAAAGCTGCTTTCCTAGAGTTAGCTGCTTTGTTAGTAAGCCATTTATAGTTATTGTTTTGGCTTGAATTGGAACTCACCGTTTAACCCTTCAGTATCTCTTCTGGCTTTGAATTGATTGGTAGAAATTTCATTCTTATAAAAAAAAAAATTGATAATGCTGAAATTAAAATGTAGTCTTTTGTCAAAAAATCTGGAAATAAAAATACTCGGATTTGAAATGTGAGGACAATGAATTTAATGAGATCATGAAAAATCGATCATGTGATCGGAAATCACTGAGAAATCACTCATTCAGGAACACGTTAGAAGAAATATTTTTATCAAAGAATTGAATGCTTTTTTGTTGTTTTTTTTTTTAGAAATAACGTACTCGCCGAAAATATTTTTTTTATTGATATAGAAAAATAGCTTCAACACTAATATTTGAGTACTTGAAAATTTCAAACATTACAGTCTATTTCATTTGTTTTTTAATTCTAAAAACGCTTTGGAATGCTTTAATATTGGAAATTTCAAATCTATTAAAAAATAAAGTTTTCATTATTATTATTAATAGAAGTAAAATAACTAAAATTGGTCCTATACATATAATATATAGGTACTTATAATTTCTGCCTTTGTTTATTCCTCTAATCCTTCAATGTTCTGCATTAATTGATAATAATCGTTATTATAATAGTGATTACAATCTAGATTTTCATTTTCAATGTTACATTTCATTTTTTTTTCTCTCGTTTAACTTTTGAAATATGATAAGATTTCGATGTATTAATTTTTTAATTAAACAATATTGATGATTTTACACGGTTTTAGTTGTTAATTACACAATTTCACATATTTTGAATTTTCAATGCACGATTTTTCACAGTTTGAGTTTCTTACTGAACGTTTTCCGGATTTTTATTGCACAAAAATCCGGCCTCTAGTCATGATACATAGTTCGTATGTAGGTAATATTTAAAAGACTATTTCACCAATTTTATGTGTAATAATAAATAACCAGTACCAGTACAACCGATGGCGTTCTTTGATTCTGAACTTGGTAAAAAAGCTCAATTTTATTATAAAAATGTATTATATTCTCAACAAATAATTTATTTTTTAGTCTATCATACTTTTGATTCGAGTTACCTATTATTACCTATAATTTTGTAAGACACTTACTATTATAAGTTCATTATATTACGGTGCATGAATTTAATTGGTGAATCTCTTTAAAGAATTTTAAACAGCTTAGTTTTAAACTTATTTGAGAAAGAAAATAAACCTCTAACGACTTAGCTGAAAGTTTTAGCTCAGTTTTTCAGCCTTCGCTTAAATATTTAATGAGTTTATGTTCCAATTGTAGACTTCAACCAAAGGTTTCGTGGCCATGGTATGAAAGTGTATTAGAAAATAATTTAAGTATGACAAAAACATAATTTGCAAAATATTTCGGAAACATAGACTTAAAGGTAAATCCTCAATCGCGAGATACCTACGGCTTTCAAAATTACAACTAGAAACAAACGATTGCATATTTAAAAAAGAAAATATTTTGTTATTTATTAAGAAAGGGTCCTGCGAGAGGAGAAAGCCACGAACTGGCGAAGTATCCCTTTGAGGGAATAAATCAGAGGCAGATGACACAAGGGTGAAGCCATCCAAGTTGAAATGGCTGTTGATAATTGCCCCCAAGTTGGAGGAGCACTTATGCATTGTGTAGCTGAATCCTCTTGGCACTGTTGACGAGTTTTATTTCCATACTCCTTCCTACGCCTATATATTAAGTCAGACTGTCTTGACAACTTGGAGGCCCGAAATTTTGGCGTTTAAAGCCAGAAAATTACAGCGCCGAAGTTGACGTAGGGTCGTACTTAAGTTGTTATGTGTACCTCAGAGAGAGGAATGGATTGAAGTTGAAGATGAAACTGCCCGTACTACAGATGTAAATTTAGTGAATGTTTATTAAATGTTAGGAACCTTTGTCGTCAACGCAGAAATGAACCCATTGAACTTTTATTAGGTCAAGCGCAATCTCCACTACTTTCTGATTTCAAGTAATGGAGTGGTAAAAACTGTAAAAAAGAGTGGTAAATGAAATCATTCTTATGTGATTCCTAGAAAATGCGACTTTGCGAATTAGTTGCAGAACTGAACTCATCCCAACACTCTTTTATTCCTAATTTTATTCCTTTTTTTTTTTTTTAGTAGACGAACCGACTGAACGGAAAGTAACAATTTTCCAAAATTAAGTTAAGAAGCCACTAATATGTTTTAATAATTATATGCTGCCATATAATATCCTTTAATAACACCACACTTATCCCTATAGAACAAATCCGATACCTTGGACAACGTCTCACTTGGAATCGTCATATAAGTCTGAAACGACAAGAAACTGCTCGACGTTTCCGCTTACTCCAACACTTACTAGACAAACGCTCTAAACTTCCTATTAATTACAAACGACTCATATACATGACTATAATAAGACCTATTTCGACTTATGGTGTTGAACTGTGGGGCTCCACTAAACAATCAAATTCCTCTCTTATCCAATCTTTACAATCCAAAATCCTTCGTAAAATCCTCAATGCTCCTTACTTTGTCACAAATAAAATAATCCATAAAGACCTCAATGTTCCATATGTTTCCAATTTGGCCGAATCCAGATAACTATCCTTCCATAATAAACTTCATAATCATCTGAATCCTCTTGTTTCTAATCTTGCTTCCTTTTCGATTCCTGATAACCCTCCGAGGCGTCTGAAAAGAAGATGGCCTCGTATTTCTTCATGTAGACAAATTATTAAAGTACTACGAATGGGTAGTTTCACAACAAGCGTGTTTCATGTTATTATATTCCTCTGTACACATTTGCTTGATTTATTCATACTAATACAGTTTTAAATATCATAATAAAAGTTAAAAGTTAAAAAATAATTAGAAGTTTGTTCCAGGTTTGATTTTAATTTTTTGTTTTGTTTACGCCTGCGTTACTATAGTTATATTCTTCACTGATAGTATATTATTGTACGATTAAAATAATAAAGTCAATTATGTATTTGGAAATTCCTGAATTGTGTTGTCGATTCCACTTCTCTTCCAATGGTGCAGCTACTGTGGTCAACATGGAACTTGGGCTATGTTTCTGTAAAATTCAATAATTGACAACGCGCATGATGGATGTATGAATTCCAGATATTGTTAAAATTGACCGGATTACGGAGCAATTCAACCTAACTGACGACCATTGATTGTTAATAGAACAGTAGAATGTTCCAGTTTGATATAATCAAATCAACTGTATTCAATCTATTTGATTCATAAGATTGCAATTATATTAAGTGGGAATTATATCAGATAATTAATTTTTGGTTTAGTTCATCAATTACTATCCAGTTGCGACCGGGATTCCTCAAGAGAGCACCTTGGTTCACGCCCTTCTCATCATTTTTATCGCTGACATCCAAATCAATGTCGATACTTTCCTATTTTCCTGGTTACATTTGCTGATTACACCGTCATCCTTCATCCAACTCCTATTGTCCTTAAATTTATAAAAGCACTGTAAAAATTGTATGACAAATGCTGCATCGAAGTAAATTATTCCAAATGCAATTACACCATTTTCATTCTTTAACGTGAATCCTATGCATCAGTTATTTCAACTAAATATATCTTCTCTTCTCAGAATAAGCCCGGTATATTTCCTTCACCTTAGACATAAGACTAACGCGGAACGCACATGTTAGACTTAATGCCGCAGTAAGGTTAGGCAGTGACAATGAAGGTCACGATAGAAGTTTTTACTTTACAGTTGCTATTTTTATTGCTATGTATTGTAAAGACCGCCGGTGGAATAATTATTTTAAAGGTATAAATAAAGGAACATCATAAGTGCTCACATCTGGCGATACCTGAGCGAGAGTAAAGACCCACGAGGACAACCTTTTGTAAGTGGTAATAAAAACCCTTAAGAACCACCGACCAAGACCGACAACTGAATGTTTAAACAGGAACCCGAAAGACCTTTCACACCTTCCACCATAAATACGTAAATCTGTACCTGCTGCTTTACCTTGGCCTTGGGGAGAGGGCTTGGTCATCCCTTAGGCTAGGAATATTCAGCCAATCAGATAAGACTACCAAAAGAGAGGGGGATGAAGACCGGTGGGAAATAGAGGACTAGGACTAAGACACTTCTTTTTGGGACTCAGCTGAGGAGACTTGATCGGGAGAGGCGGAGAGAGCAAGATATGGACTGAGAGCTGGGACACAGGCTAGGACACTTGATCAGGAGAAGCGGAGAGAGCAGATGGGCGGACTAGACGCTGAAGGAGAGCAGGGACAGGGAATCCAGATATGACGGCTAGAAACACCTGCAATCCCCCTCCCCCTCACTATGAAGGACCAGCTAAGTGGTAACAAGCATTTAGTTATACTAATGTAAACTTGTGTTGGCAACCATAAATAATTAATTAATAGAATCAATAGAACACATGTAACTTTAATCAAATATCAAGCATTCTCCTCCAGTATGATTCTCAACTATTATTATGTATATAGGTGTGTTCATTATCATTGTATATATGTTTTGGTTAAATAAATTTGTAAATATATTAGTTAGTAAACCACCGTAGCACTTTTACCATCTACCTTGCATGCCACCAATTAAATATAGAACAAATAGTAAATTTAAAAACACGATACCTCTAGAAAAGAAATCCAATAAAAATTATATGGTTCAATCAAAGATACTACAGTATCTAACCTTTTAATACAGAATTTATATATTTTTCTGTAGATTGGTTCCCTTCTGGAACCGATATAAATACATATAAATAAAAATAAATGCGGTTCCTGGGACTCCCTACTCGACGCAGAAACGCGAGGCCAGGAACATAGCATTATTAATAAGTAAATATACACCCATATGCATTTATTCAACTTAATTCTATTGTTTTTACATTCTCGTTAACAAAATACCTAAAATTAATTAATTCTAGAGCTAGATTAATGAAGACCATGCAAAAACGTTTGGAGCTTCTGAAGCCGCAGCCACGTCAAGGAAACCACATGCAACCTGGGTTCCGCAGGTTCCTTACATGAACACTAGGTCATTCAAATCATACTAACACATTTCAACCTTAAAAACAAAAAGAAAATCTTGCTACGCTGATTACTTCTGTACTGTTATGAGTGCCTTCTAAGAGTCAATCATCAGACCGCAAGATTGTCCTATTATTAAGCCTCACGCTTCGACACTAAATTATCTGAGACCTATATTAAATAAGAACATATTTAAACACAAATTAAAAAGAGCTATATACTTCTCCTCTCAAGGGCTTATCTTATATTTCATGAACTGAACCAGTCCAAAAGTTTACTATGACCACTTTCCATTTAATGCTCTCAGAAATCATTTGGTCAAGATTAGGAAATTTCAAATGGAGATTCTGACATTGCTCCTTCTAACACTGTCATCACCACCTATGCCGATGACACGTGTATAAGTTAATAACGATCCATCTATTGCATTACAAACTTCAATCACACATCACAAGTCTTGAAAAATAGTGTCAAAACTGGAGGATTAAAATAAATTCAAATAAATCCCATCAAAATGCATTTACTCTTCGTCGTAAACCTATGACTTCCTGTCCTACAGTATCCTTCAACAAAAGCCCAATTATCCCTGTTGAATAAATGCGATACCTAGGACTCCACCTGAACAAACGACTTACTTGGAACCCCCATACAACAATGAAAAGACTAGAAACCACCCGAAGTTTTCGACTACTGCAGCACTTACTAGAAAAACACTCTAACTTCCCACTATTTACAAAACACTCATATATATTAGTATAATAAGGCCTATTTGGACTTACGGGATCGAGCTTTGGGAATCTACTAACCCATTAAATTCCTCTCGTATCCAATCCCTACAATCCAAAATCCTTCGTAAAATTCTCAATGCTTCCTACTTTGTCACAAATAAAATCATCCATAACGACTTTAATGTATACCATGTGTTTCCGATTTAACTCAATCCAGATACCTATCCTTCCATAATAAACTTCTGAACCGTCCGAACCCTCTTGTTTCCAATCTTGCTTTCTCTTATATTTCTGATAACCCTCCTAGCCCTGGAACCAGAGCCCAAAAATCGACCTGGTCGGAGGCGAAGGTTTGATTGTAAATTATGAAAGTGTATGTTATTTTGAGTAAAAAAACTTTATAAGTTGGTTACGCGGTAAGGTATAAAACCACGGTCAACCAACGATGAACTTTACCAAATTTGTCAAAAACTGAGACAAATTACTATAAATGGCCCTGTAACTTGGAAATGAGTTCCCTAAGAGGAAAACCCCATAGAATCAAAGTTGTAGAGCATCATATTTTGCGTCTATTGAGTACTGATATTTTTATTTTAGGCTAATTATATATCTTGAATCGGGATTCGGTTGTCCTTTATAAAATTCGGAATCTTTTGGCACATCGTTTACCAAAATCTTTTGCTGTTGAGAGGTCGAAAAGAAGTTATACTGCATGTAACAGACTTTAAACATAACTAACTCATTAGAAAAGAAACCCATACTGTCGAAATATTCAAAATAAGGTTTACCTTCATCAGCAATTTCTAACCATCGATAGATTACGTATTTTTTTCGCAGCCAGTGACCTACATTAAATTAGTTGGTACTCAGTTGACGTATAATGTAATATTCTACAACTTTGACTCTATGGGTTCTTCCTCTTAGGGAACTCATTTCCAAGTTACAGGACCATTTATAGTAATTTTTCTGTTTTTGACAAATTTGGTAAAACTCAGCTTTGGTTGACCGTGGTTTTATACCTTACGGCGTAACCAAATTTTAATGTTTATGTAATCGTTTAACGCAAAATTTAACGTTCTTTAATTTGTTAAAGTGTACATTTTTCGTTTTGATGCATTGTTTAGGAGTTATAGGCGAAAACACAAAAAATATCGAAAAAGTCTGACTTTTTTGGATGTAAAAAGTTTTCCCTTGGTGGCCCGCGCTAGCAATTTTGTTTTTTACACGTCTAAACCCATATATACAAGTTAAAAAAATAAAAACTTTTCTCACTTTTTTTGCAATGAATTTCCCGTTTCGATCCTCAAATTATTGGCCTACTATATTTTAAATCAGCCGCCATTTTTGAAAGCAGCGGCTCTGGAACGGTAGACAAGGTTTTTTTTACTCATAATAACATACACTTTCATAATTTACAATCAAACCTTCGCCTGCGATCAGGTCGATTTTTGGGCCTTGGCTCCAGGGCTATCATAAGTGTCTGAAAAGAAGATGGCCTCGGAACCCTTTCATATAGAAATATAATTGGAGTGCTACCAATGGTTAGTTTCTCTTCTTGTTGTACATGCATTACTTATTTCATATTTCATATCATTATACAGTTATAAATTTCCATAATAAAGATTAAAAAAGACATTGCTTCTAATGAGCCGTAATTAATAAGAAAAAAAGCATAACTAGTTTATTTTACAATGTTGGTGAAACAGTATTTCTATAAAAATATACGGTCTGTGAAACTGGGTCAAAGTATTTTGGTTGAATAAGAGTTAGCTTTCCAATTTAACACATGTAGCCGGCGACTGGTTGGTAATTCGGCATTAGCCCAGCGACCGAGTTACCCAACCGCCGCTACCCACATCAAAGGATACACAAGATCCTTCAGAATCAATCAAGAGTAAGGATTTTCTCATTCGAAAGTACGTTTTCTGTATGAATAAACATGTTTTATAATTTTTAACTTGCTATTATTTGTGACTGTTGAGAATAACAAAAATACGAGTAATAATAATTAGTATCGATATTCTATTTCGGTATATGTAACAGGTATTAAAAACAAAAAAAGAAAATACTCCAATCCTGCTTGCTTGTTCAACAATTTCAATTCGGAGTTTAATTATAGTTTGGTTTTTATTTTATTTTATTTATTAATTGAAACTTATTACATTCTGCCACAGGATATGGATGTTAAGTGCGGTTCTAATGAAATTTGTCTGGGATTAGGTCAAAAACAAGTGGGATATGAAGGTTATCATGGATGGTTTTATTGGTTACATAGAAGAAAGCATCGACTATTGTTCGGAGGACCTCAGAAGGATTGAATGTGTTTGATGTTAGTAAGTTTTCCTGTCCCACAGTTCTAGTCCGTTACCAGATAGGTTTCAGGGTTGTCTGGTAGATTACTAGTTTGTTGTCCACTAAAAGTTGAGATTTTCTATTCAATAGTCTGTACAGTTGACTGTCTTGTCTGTTAAGTTGTTGTGTAATAAGTCTGGTTTGTGGGTTCCACGTTAGGCTTTTAACTATTAGAAAGTCAAGATATAGGACTGTGCCGGAGAGAGGAAGAGGTATGGACTTGAAATAGACTGTTGGACAGGAATAATTAGTTTTATGTAAATAAATTATGAATGGTTACATTTATCACTCCCATCTAGTCTCATATTTTAGCTTAAGGAAATAAAATAGTTTATCTCTTAAATAAACTTATAATCAAAAATTTATAATTAACTAAATTCATCCTCATTTTTGAAAAATATTTCACATCAGTTAAAAGTTAAAAACAATACAGAATACTAGTGTAAAATTTTGTAAGTAATGGCATGTGTTGATAAGAAAAAAACATTTTTAGCGACTCTACATCCCAACTTACCGAAGCAAAGCAACTTGCAGGAGCTTTCGTATATTTGATTTCAAGGTAACAAAAATTTAATACCAGATAGAATAATACATACTAAATAATTAACCAAGTTTTCAGAAATATTTTCTTCACATACCGATAAGATTGTGGCATTCTTCGATCAGAGCTAGTAGATGTTAATCTTTGTTTTATTTTTGTAAAATGATATTCAAGAGAAGAGGATATTTATCAGTTGATGTTATGAAAAATGTAAATTATATTTGAAATCATGTGTTCGTATGTTTTATATTACTCATTGAAGTCTATTAAATTATGTTTTAGCTACTAATAATATCTTAAACATAACATACCTGCTATTTTTACAGTGTTGTGTGCCAATACTTCTGAAGAGTCCCTCCCCGAAAGGAGGCGGAGTGTCACGTTTGCTGGTTCATTACCACCCAGGTAAACAAGAACTGCTGTGCCCTGCCCGGGTACTGCTGATTGCGGAGACACGACGGAGAATCTAAAAAAAAAATATATAAAACAAATTAAATAATAAGAAAACGTGTTAACAATAAATATAGAATGAGTAGAATAGAATCAGTTTGAAAAACTTGATATCAGATTATCATTGGACATTTTGATGGTTACGATGCCCTAAAAATAACTCAACTGAAGTCTAATTTTAGTATATTTAAAAAAGCATGTAAGCCTTTTAGAATATATATATATATATAAAGGTTAACGGAAAGAGAGTCTTATTAGAATAGTCCGAGGTACTGTCCCGATTCTATCCAATCATTAATATTCGTCTAAAACTTTATGAATAGCCTAATCTTATAATAACTTACTACTTTTTTATTTAAGTAAATACTTGGAAATCTGAATATATGTAAACTTCACGAACACCCATTTTCTTTCCACTTAAATAGTAAGATAATTTGATCACGAAAACTAGAGAAAAAGTAGCCTGCAAA
The DNA here is from genome assembly GCA_928085145.1 of Nezara viridula. Taxonomy (NCBI): domain Eukaryota; kingdom Metazoa; phylum Arthropoda; class Insecta; order Hemiptera; family Pentatomidae; genus Nezara; species Nezara viridula. The sequence continues at coordinate 35,597,923 of OV725080.1, read as the reverse complement.
AATATTGGGCCGTTTGGCATGGCATTTACCTCTCACACATGTCACCACATGTCAAAACGGTGATATCTGGACCAAACGGCCTAATATTTTTGTAGGTCACCTTTAATTTCGAGTTTATGATCAAATTACTTTACGATACAGGTCGAAGCCAAGTGTGTATTCATGATTTTTTAGTCCTGTATTGAATTAATTAGCTTTTTGAAATAACGCGAATTTTAGAAGATAAAACAATAAAAAAAAACTAAGGCGTGTGCTTTAGACCACGCGATATAAGTGAAAACATCAACAAAGCGAGATTACTAATATGAAATTTTTTTTTTTTTTTGTCTATAAAATATATATTTGCGCCTGTCAACAATAAGCAATGAAATAGAAATTATAAATAATAGCACATTACAAAGAAGATGAAATGCTGAAAATTTCCCTCGATTACAGTATACAGATCCGATTTTTAGTATCTGAAACATTTTAATCAATATCTTCAGCTAATCTTATCATTTGGTTTTCAACACTATTTTTTTTCCCTTTTAGCCTCGCTAACACGGCGTCGCGTTACGATGCAATTTTGGACTATATCCTATTACAGAGAGGAGAAAATGCTGATCAATTTCCTCGCTTACAGTAAGCAGACCCCATATATAGTTTCTGAGATATTTTAATCCATATGTAAAAATATTTTAATTAGTCGATTCTATCCGATTTTACTCGCGCGTTAATGGCTAACGAAATCTGACGAATCAATCTAATTAACTCTCCACAAGAAAGTGCAAAACGCACGCAAAGAAGTTTTCGCTTCAAAAATCATGGATATTAATAACTTTATAAAATGGGTACAAGAACTACTGACTAGTAGTTTATTTATTTATACATTTTTTATACATCTTATTACCTATAAATGCCTATTATTATCCTTATTTATTTATTTTATTCTATCAATCCATTTCTTTCTTTATTTTATTTTTATTTTATTATTTTTTTATTTTTTTTTTTTGGTACCAATCATCCAAATAGTATTGAATGATGTTATTTAGTTGATCGGGCGCTTATGACCTGGATGTTTTGCCTAGACATCGAAACAAACAAACAAACTACTGACTAGAAGTATGGCTTGACTGCCCCTTCAATAACTTACGATACCATACGGCATGACAGATCTGTACAGCAATCACGCAGCGTTGCCCCTTTGAAGGGGCATACTTTGTTGATCCTTTAACGTTAATGCCAATGGTAATGGTTAATTAAAAATATTACATGGAAACAAAATTATCAAGAATAATTTTTAAAGAATATGTATTGCGTTTAAAACTAAAAGTAGTGTAGATAAAAAATTACTGGTGTATGCTTTGAAAAAAAAAAATATATATATATATATAATAGATATTTTCTAGTAGAAAAATGTTTTCTACATTAGTCTCTAAAATTGGATGGATTGTTAATTAAAAACTACGGAAGGTGTCGGTATAGATTTAAACCTGAGTAGTATTTGAATCGATTTCTCTTGAAAATTATAGAGATACAAGCATATTGTTTTCCTAATATGAAATCGTCATGGGATAGGAACTTAATTTGCCAATCTTCCAACATCTATATGTTAAAGAGGTTAAATGCGCATGAAAAGTACCTCTTAACACAAATATTATAATAAAAAGAATTACTTAATTAAAATTTATTATCTTAGTGTAGCAATCAATTTAATGTTAAATTATTCGAACTTATTTCCTGAATATAAAAAAAGAAAATATATCGTTGGATTGTCCAATAATTTTATTTAAAATACGACTAGTATTTTCTATCTAGTTTTAAATACCTATAACATAAAATTAATTTATAAAGAGTTGAATCATTTATTTATAAATAGATGAATTATTTAAATTCAAACACTTATTGTTATTGCATTATATTAGTATTTTCGAGTAATACCTTTTTTCTTTCTTTTTTCTAAATACTTGTTTTCCTCTTCTTGATTTTTTTTTCTCACAAATATCTTCATCCCCATTTTATTTTTCTTTATACATATAAGTCATAGAAATACTATAAATTCGTTTAATACTTTCCTGGTATGGGTGAAGGGCCGATTATCGAAGTCTGATAACTTTAAGTAATATGCGAGATCGGGCGTTTTCTTTATCAATTAATTCAGATACTCAACTTTTACTATCATTTTTTTGTTTATATTTAACTGATACGTACATATTTTTCGTTATCTTGTACGACTTTTTGATCATTTTAAATTTAACCTTTGATAACCCTAATATGCAATAAAATCTACGTGTTGGGATTATAAAGACTGTCCTGCATTTTTCTATCTTCAGAACTATGAAATGAAATCTTCTTGAGCTCCTGTCATGTATATTACATTTAGCAAACGTTTTGCTGTTGTTGAATATTAAAACGTTTAAAAGATTTTTTATTTAAGACTACGAATATTATACCCCCTTTTTTCAAGACGCTCCTAAATAGAAATTAAAACGGAAACTGAACACCTACATTTATCTACTAAAGTCTATATGGAGTAACGCTTCTATGACCCGCATACGAAAACTACAAATATTTCAGTTAAAAACTTTTAGAACAATAACTAAAGCTCCATGGTACGTCACAAATATTACTTAAAATATGCCAACATTTAACGACCATATATGGGCACAACACAAAATATTTCACAATAACTTAAGTGGAACACTGACACAAGGTTAAAACGATTAATAGGCCCAAGAAATGGCTTCTGAGGCTCGAAGCTGGAGGAGGGATTTCCTCACCAAAAGATATACTTAATTTAAGTCAAGAAGGAATGTCACTGGACACTTTTGTCTCTCACGCCGATCAAGCCACTAGTAATATTTCCCCAACAGCAGATTCGCTAATTGTCAGTACTTCTGACATATGTCGGTAAAAAAATAAAGTTAAATAAGTATATAATTTTATGACTTATGTTGAATTTATTTTATGGAAGAAAAATAAATTAATTCGTTACATTGTAATTTCAAAATTATTTCTAGTAAAGAACTATATTTGCTACACGGGATCAGCCGGAAGAGGCACAGGTGCCGCGAATTTATTCTGTTATGAGGCCGCTTTTCCATTTTCTTTATGCTCTGACATTTCCTCTGGTGGAAAATGTCAGAGGTTTCCTCCGCACACCTGGCCCCTCACACCGCCTCCTGCCGCTGACACACTTCGCCGGCAAATATCGTATTTTAGCTTTGTAGTTGTCCCGTTTCTACTACTGCTGTTTGCTAAAACGGGACTAGGTTCTCAGGTTATAAGCGCTACCTATAGTAGTAAGCCTCGATGCATGGGTCGAATGAAACGCTTATAGTTAAATGTAAAAATTTAACTTTTAACTAAATATATGAGGAGCTGGATGAGAGATCTCTAAAATCCTGATTTTAGGATGTAAACAGGCCAGGGAAGAGGTGCTGCTGGGCTCCATTCTTCGTCATGCCTATCATGCCATTTTCTACCAAACAACAAATCTGCTAATTGGCACTACTATGACAGGTGCGTATGAACAATAGAAGACAAAAAAAAACCATATATATATCTATGTATATACATCATGATGTATGAATCATGTTGTCCTACAAGAATTTTTTCTTTTAAACTTTATAACTTAAAAAAAAATAAAAAAAAGTTATAATGGAATAATAAATAAGATATAATAACAAGTAAAAATAAAATTATTTCAAAACATTTATTTATATTCTTATTACTTTTTTATTTATGTTTTATTTTTTACTAGAATGGTATGCATACATTTTTAATTCTTTTTCTTTTTCTTAATCTATATATTTTAACTGTTGTTTATCCATCAAAGGAATATATTTTTCATTTATTGTTTTATTTTCTATTTTATTTATTTATCACTATTTTTTTAAGCTGAGTAGCGATTATTTTGTTTCATTTCTTATTAGTATTGTACGTAGTTCTAAACATTTTGTAAATAGTTTCACTGGTTGATTTTGCATATACCATTGGTATACTTAAGTTTTATTATTTATTGTGATTATTGTGTTTTTGTTTTTATTATTGTTTTTTTCTCATCATTTTGTTATTCGTAAGGGAACTCGTCCAAGAATAAAGTTATTATTCTATTCTATGTAGATGTATAAAAGTTTTTCTTGAACTTTGACTGTTTTTGATGTATGCCATTTCAAAACAGTTATTTTTTTTAATTTTGTCTTAAAAACTCCTTGATAATAGTTTTTTACAACAGTTCTTATAAGCCATTTACTTGAATATGTTTTAATAAAAAATTAATATGCTTTTATTTTTTTTTAACAAAAAATATAATCATCAGTATATTTACATAAGACTTTATGATAGTTGTTGTATGGTTTATAATAGTTGTTGTAAATATTTCACAAAACAAATATTTACATGGTTTACAAGGTATGGAAAAAGATAGTATATATTACATTAATTCAAGAACATTGAAGCTTCTACTATTCAAATAAATCAATTCTGGCTAACAAATAAAACTTTGCATTGTATAATGTTATCTAAGTTTAACATTGAAATATTTTCCTGGATCACCATTATTTATTAGTTTACCTCTCTGAGCACTGAGACTTAATAATTCAAAATATCCGTTATTAAAAAAATAAATAAAAAACCTGTAGCACTAACAATCTTGGGTTCAGTACAATGTGAGGAAGTACTGTTACAAGGTCAACGGGTGTACATGAGGGTGATCAAACCGATATCACGCTCAACCCTCAGGTTTTTCCCTTAATTATTTTTTAATTAAGAGTGTTTACTTTATAGAAGCAGGTTTTGCACCAGGGTCAGAGCATGGATGATGAAAAATTACTAATCATCAGCCGGTATTCGAATCCCCAGGACCTTGAGCTGTGGAAGTCAGTGCTTACCCACTGAGCTACCCCGCTATAACTTTTACTTTAGAGGGAATAAGTAATATAAATTATATAAAATAAGTAATATAAATATATATAATAAAAAAGTAAACACTTTTGTAAGCTAGAAATTTTATTTAACAGTTTAAAAAAAAAAACTTTTACTTTTAAGTTCTTAGTGATAAATGTATTTATTCAAACATTTAAAGTTGAACTCTTTGGAAAAAAAAACAACTGTTTCAACCCTAGCCTATATGTATTCACTTTTCAGAACATTCTCGGAATCTATATTATATTATTAATTATCATTTTTTTTTCGATTAGACTTTTTTATATCAATATATGATACTGAGCAAAATATTAAAAAAAAAATGTATAAATTCTTTGACCATGTAATTAAATACATTTCAACAAAAAGTGAAATAAATACATTTAAAAGTTCCAGAGCTTTAAAAATTACTCATCTTTATTATTTTCCAAGAAACATTTAATGAAGTTTTATTAAAAGTATGTACATAATTTTTTTATGAGAATCAGAATCAGTTTCTTTTTTCTATAAAAATAAATATGTTACACAACCTTAAATACTGTTGACGAAAAAAGTAATATGTGATTAAAATTCTTATGTTGAATTCCATCATTTTATTTTCTCGCCCAATCTTCATCGACGTCTGTCATAAAAATGACAATTAGCATATCTGTTTTTATTTTTTGAAAAATGATATTCTAGGCAAATGAGAATGGAAATGAGAAAGAATAGTACCAAGCAGAACCTATAATCTAATCTTTATCTGTTTACTTAATTCAAGAAAAGATATCTATAAAAACCCTCTAAACACGTAGAGTGAATTTTTTGCAGACTCCCTGAAAGCTCTCAACAACTGCGGCCTATTTAATTGATCTTCAAAAATTATTTAATTTTTTTTTATGATATAAGGTTATAAAGAAAGAAAAAAAATACACATATAATGTATATAAATAAATGATTGGATTTTTAAAATTTGCTATGGTAACTTAAAAAACTTATAATTTATGCATCAAATCAAATACTGGCTTTTTAAAATATAATAAAGTTATTATTAATTCATAAATTATATGATTGGTACATATTTTTACCAAAATGTGTTTCATTACCATTTTTTTGTAGTAAAAAACAAACGGAAATATTTCTAAAATAGAAACTTTAGTTGTAAAAGGAGGTATCTAAGAGAATAAAAAATCATCTAGTAAAAGTTGTAGTAACTTCGTTGTGTTCTAGTGATTTATTAAATTTCATATTTTTTAAATAACTTAAAAAAACTTTTCATGTAATCAAAAAAACATTTGCAGAACGTAGTTTGGAGACCTTGAATCATGGATGGCGAAAATTGGATAGATTACCATAATTATTTTTATCCTGGATGGTCGAATAAGTTAGATAGATTTTTTATAGAATCACTAAAAAAAAATCGTTTTCACTAAAAGTGAATTATAAGTTTAATCAATCGTCGGCACCATGTCAAAGCCACGAATGTGAACAATAAAATTTTTCAATTTCGTTATTAATCAACATATCCCACCTTGCGTCAAAATGTGAATATGAACATCGACCAGAAGATCGGCGTCAGTAGTGTCACTTTCAAAAATTCATAGCTTTTTTAAATATGTACATGTTATAATAAAAAATAATAATCGAAAGTTAATATTGGGTAGATTCACATTCGTTAATTTAGATATTCAGAACTAGTATTGAGACATTCATTGTTATGTAGAGGTTTTCAAATGGATTGTTCTGAAATACTTGTGCCACCTAATGTAGCCCAAATGAGAGACCAAGACGAGTCTTGGTCTTACAAACTCAGTCTTGGTTTTTCGCAAGAGTCTCGCAACAGTCTTGCAGTTACCTATTAGCTTATTATTATAAAGATATTACTGTAATTTTTTAGGTAGTAGAAACCTAACTAAGCCCGAATGAAAAATTAGAAAAGTTAAATGCAAAAATATGATGCTTATACCATTTCTTTACATATAATATCTAAAATTTTCAAGAATTAGTAACTATTTTGTCATAATTTTTTTTTACCATTCTAGGTCTTGGTCTTGCACTTTGCTAGACAAAGACCGATTTTGGGCAACACTAGTGCCACCCGTCTTAATCTCCGTGCCTTAATACACTGACAGGCAAAAAAATCCACCCACTAGTCCACACCATTATGGAACCACGTTGGAAAGGTTGGCTCTGGAAATAATTACAGGCTGCATATCTTTCGTTTCTTCTTCTCCGAACCCTTTCACGCCCGTCTGGAGATCGAAGAGCAAATCTTGACTTATCTGTAAAAAGTACAGCACTCCATTCGTCCATTGTCCAATGGCTGTGTTCTCAAGAAAAAGCCAACCGTGTTACTCTGTGAGTTCTGGTCAACTCTGGTCCTCTTAGTGGACGAAAAACCATTAATCCATACTCATTTAATCTTCTCCGAGCGGTACGTTCAGAAATTTGCACACCTCGAACTACTTCGAGCTGATGAATCGCTTGAACAACGGTAAGGTACCAGTTTCATAAAATTCTCAAAGTAAAAAAAGCGATCATCCCGTGGTTCTGTTACCCTAGGCCGTCCAGAACCGGAAAAAACGAGTTTCTCGAAAACGCCTGACGCCGTCTCGTAAAGTTTCATATGGAACTCCGATGGCATTAGCTGCATATCTAATGGAACGTCCATCATCAATTAGTGCCACACCACGCGCAACATCCTCAGCACTAAGAGGCATTTATAAACTTAATATTAAAAAAATTAAAAGCTGGAGACTAAGAAATATGCGGCAAAAAACGAGACGGAACTAATGATACTGAATAAACATTTTGATTCCATAGAAAGTAAACATTGGAATCTAGAATCATTTCAGAAGGATTAAGGGTTATTGTCCTCTATATTAACATTCCTAATTGAAAACAAACAAAAAGATTACCTATTTATTCATTGAAAACAATAGACCAATCCGAAGCAGAAATATTTTTAGATGAAAACATGAAAAAATCAAGTGGGTGGAATTTTTTGCATATCAGTGTATTATAAAATACTGATTGACTAGTTTTTGCAAGCAGTTCCTTATTGGTCTTTTTCCTTCTGACCTTACTATTCTGTTCCCATTTCTCTCCAGTTACCGTATGAAGGATTTTTCTCTCAAATCGGAAGTGGTGATTATTCATCGGTTATTAGCATTTTTTTTATCTTAGATAGATGGATAATTTAAATAGAATTTTAATGAAATCGCTTCAAAAAAGTTTTTTCATTAAAAAGTGTAATTTTTTCCACCAAGTATTCCAGCATCAGAATTTTTTCGGGAGAAAATTTCTTAACTAAGAGCCGGTTAATGAGGAAGAAGATTTAACTCAAATCAAGAGGGAGATAGAGACAGTGACAGTTTTGCGAAATGAGAGATGTCCCCCGAGGTAGCCGCCAACTAACTGACGCTGCGAAATGCTAATCGCTGTTTCCTTCCAGAACTTTTTCTCCAGTTCCAGAGGGTCCTTCATTAGGAGCCCTTTAACAAATACCCCAAGTTCCCTATCTCAGGGGATTTATCAGCCCGGGTCCCAGCGGCTGCCTCCGACCTCAAACGGCCCTCGTCTCCAATATCAGGCCTTGGTAGGGCTCCCTTGAAGAATTTAAATGGTCTTTTAAATTAAACCGCCCATAAGTAGGGAAACCTGATAGCAATTTAAAATAAAACAGTTGTTGCGGTGTTATATAACGTTTAACACTGTATTACAAAACATTTTGTAGATATTCTTGAATATTTCTAGTACATTGCCTGAAAAATAGTTATTGCCAATAAAGCCGATTTTATTTTCTGGAATTTTCAATATCAAAAAACTAGTTACATAATATTAAATCACAATGGGACCTTCAAACTTCCTATTTTATTAACGCCTAAATAAATATTTCTTCAGGAAAAATTGCTAGAAATATATTGAACAAAGTCACCATTTCAATAGTTCATCAAATGAGCTTTACAAATAATGATTGTGAAGAATTATTAATCACACTATAATGTAGTATTTTTCTTTTAATTCTGAAATTATAGAATTTTCTCCTATTCGGTCAGTCTTTACGGGAGTTTCACAAGGTAAAGTACAGGCTCTCCTACTATACTTTGTATAATTATAAGACATACCTGCTAACATTGAGGAATTGACTGCCACTTATACTTAAGTATTTATCATTTAGATAAATTTCACGGATGTTATAAACTATGGAAAATTCGACTAAACCACCATAAATCGAAAAAAATACATTTACTCTTCGAAATTACACTTACCTATTCTCCAATTGTTATCTAAATCAATCAACGGACACCGAAAGTTATCTTGGATTTAGCATTGACATAAGGATGACATGAGGACCACGAGTTAAAATGAAACGGAAGAGCCTCGAAATACTTTTCTCACATTTTCTGAAACTTCAAAACTAGAATTGAGACATAAATTAAATCCATACTTTTACTTGCTTCAGAATATTTCTGCGCAATACCACTGTCTGACGTGACCACTCCTCCTCTCTCAACAGGTCAAAACAACGAGGCTAAACATACCAATATTTTTGAAGGTCACCTTTCTTCTTGGCTTAGATTTAAGTATAATGGATATTTATAAGTTATCTGTACCTCATTAAATTGACATGTTTACCTATCTCTGGATTAAGCCCTCCCCACCATCGCTGAGAACTTCCGTAAATAAAAAATGGTTACGATAAATCCTTTCACAAATTTATAGATTAGTGTTCATCATTTGATAAAAATGGGCTTGTATCGTGGAATCCAAGAGTTGATTTAATTGATATATTCCTATAACGTTGCCTCCAGCCTCATACAACTATTCAGTTTACAACTACTTGTCTCAACATTTCAGCCCTCTTGAAGACCTATACTTCAATAGACCGAGCCATCATAACTCATGCCCAGATGGCAAAAACATGTTTTCAGAACAAAAAAGTTGATCATCTATCCATGGTGATGGAAGAACTTTATTCATTGCTGAATGTGGAAGATAAGAGTGTAAAGAAAAAATTTCGAAGATTAGTAGGCTATTTTTTCTTGATTTTAAAAATAAATTAAATTAAGCGCGAAGGAATCGCAAAAAATTTTATTTGGGAAACACTTCTTGTCTTTAGCAAGATGTTCAGAAATTATCATTCCTAAAAGACCAACACGTAATTTAGTCCAGTATGGACCAAGTGCCTCATGAGGAAACCCACAAACATCGTTAGAGAAATCACCCTCCCCCCCAAAAAAAAAACGAAAAAAGAGGCGGTTAAAAGAGCTTTTATAAAGTTGTACATTTGTTGAGCTATGTATGATATATATTAATCTATATTCGAGTGTATTATGTTGTAAAATGTTTTTTTATTTTTTTTTATAAATATATTTCAAAAGTTGGTTTTTGTAAATAACTTGAAGATGGCAACAAAAGTGATTTCATTTCTTGAAAAATTTAACCATATTCCAAAATTAATAAAAACAAATGTAACTATGTCAATTTTAATTTTTGTACTTTTGGTATCTTTAAATTAATTGTTTACTTATTATAGCATATTGTTTATAAATTAATTGCTTAAAACTTTAAATACTGGAGCTAAAATAAAGTATTGTGGGAGGGTTAACATGGCCCGTGAGTGGTTTAAAAATCTGTATTGTTGTTAATAAATAAAACTCTATAAAAAAAGCTGTTAAAAAGGAGAGACATTTTTTTTTTTTTTTACAAATTGCCAAGATAATTAGTTTTAAATCAGCTATATTATAGTATATTTCATGAAAAAGAAATACTAATATAGGTTGAAAATGTTAAAAACGAAAACTATAAATCAATGTTACCAGCGGTAGACACATTCCCGTCTCCAATATTTCAACCTAACACCATCCACATCCGCCAAAACCAATTTCAGCCAATGAATATCCTTTATGAGAGAGGAATCGGTAGATCGGTTTAATACCGGGCCCATATGTGCCCTCTTAATTAAGAGCCGGTGTATATAGGGGTCTCTGTTATCTTAACTGCTTGTGGTGGCTTAATATCGTTGGCGTCGAAACTGGGGGCTTAGTGTTTCCACTACTTGATATTGAGATGCTTAAATAATGCTAAATAACTGGTTTCAAACAATAAACGAATAAAACATAATGAAATTATATGTCTAAGTTTTAGAAAATATCTAAATAATTAATTTTTCTACAATTTTACAATTCGCAACATCTTTTTATCGGCTATTTTGTTTATTTATATTATTTAAGATACATCATTTTATTGTTGAGTAAATCATTTATTCGGGAAAATAAAATGAAAAATAATTTTGTAACCCCATGGTACTGATGATAATAATGATAAATTCATTATCAACCTAGAAAAAAACATTTTTCTCCTTTAGTCAATTGTAATATTCATTCATAGTTTTTATTGAGAAATGTATTATTACTACTGATAATGAGAGACAGTTAATTATATAAAATTAATGGTTTTTTGAAGAACATATTTTGAAAATTGGTATTTAAGCCCCGTTAGGCTGCATCGATGAGGATCAAACCCACCTTAAATTAAAGATCACTTAACGATATACTGACAAATTGAGTTTAATCAAAATCGTTTTAGGAAAAATCGTCAAAATATGTCAAATCCTTGATATTAAGTGCAACAGCCGGTTTGCTTATTTTGACGAAAATATTGTTGTGAAATCCTAGGATTATACAAACATTAAATTAAATAAGAATATGAGTATTATCATAGAGCGGCGTGATGGAGAGAAGTGCCCAGCTGCTTCTTCAACTGCCTTTAATTTAGTACGGACTTTTAAGCAACAAGATCTCTTATCCTTCTTTTTTTGAGCCTCCTTGCTCGGGTATGTAAATGTAACATATCTTGTAGAAGATTGTTAGGATGGACATATAAGTTATCGTGAAATCTTTTGTAGTCTGTACAATGTTCGTTAATTGTTGGCATAGGTAGATCATTATGTAAAATAATATTAGTGACCTAACATGGAGCTTTTTATTAGCTGTGAAACTTTTTGTCTGAAAAGTTTATAATTTTCGTATGTGGGTCGTTTAATCGTCGTTGATACCTGTGAAGAGCAGATCCGAATGGATTTAAGTCGATAAATGTATGTGTTCAAACATAAAAATCTGGCGTGTCCACTCACACGACTTTCCTTGCTATTTCAGAAAAGTTTTTATATCTTTACATATGTCCATGAAGAAACAAAAAAGAATTGAACTACATTCATTTTCCTGAAAATTGATCAGTACAATTTAAAAGATTTGAGTACTATTTATTAGATTAACTAAAGCAATGAAACCGGCTTAAGGTAGAGCAGTGTAAAAATTTCAATACTCACTAATATTGATGATCAAAAACTATTATTATAAATTTTACCGTATAATATATACTTAGGGAGTTAAGCCCCATGACATTCTTCTTTTCTTTATAACTTTTTTTTCGGGAATTTAGTCTATATACGATAATTGAAAGGACAATTATTAGAACATGGTCGAAAAGTTTCATCAAAATCGTTAGAGCCGTTATCGTGTTACAGTCTATAGAATAACATGTTTTTCATTTATTGCGCGCAAGCTATTGCGCATGGAGCACCGAATTTCTGACACAGGCATCAGTAGTCAAAACCCTACAAAATAAAAAAAGAAGCAACACAATCGGTTCAGTAGTTCTTGAGAAAATCTTGGCACAGACAGACAGACAGACCAATGGCTAAAATGTGTTTTTCGGACTCAGGGGGCTGTGAAACGTATAGATCCATCGAAAACCGCATGTCGGAAATTTGACCCGATTGCAATACTTTCCTTACCTAGTATAGGGAGGAAAGTAAAAAACAAAAACAAAAATATATTATGAAAACTGGTAATAGAAGATCAACCTTGTTAAATACGATACATATACGTATTTTTGAGATAATTTTTTTTTAACCCAAATTGCTATTTCGATCAATGTTAATTAGTCAAAAAAACAATAAAGAATCTGTGAATAAATGAACAAATAGACAATATATATTTAAACATTATTTTTTTAGTGCTTATTTATTGAGAAATATTACTATCTGTCTCAAAGGACATTTAATGTTTTAGAATTTCAATAATTAAATATAAAAAATACGAACGGAAGTGAGTTTCTACTACTTAGCGAAGAACTTCCAGAGAGCAATAGAGTCCTATGAATCTGTAGCTGGTGCACGGAGGCTGCAGTGGGGTATAACAGTGGGGCTATAGGGGATGATCCCCGTAGGGCGGATTAGCCCTTAGTGCCCGGATCAGTATTTAATGTCCTAGGGTAGGGAGTCCTCTCCGGGCCTCAATAGGAGGATATTCTCCAGTTGGGTATGGTCAGAGACTTCGGACAATGGAAAATGGGGTAAATGGAATAGTTCTGTCCATATCACAGGCATAAATTGCATTATTCAGAAAATTAGTTTTCAAGTCTGAGTACTGATCATACGCAAACATATCCTGAATTTTAAATATTTCTTGACTGTAGGAAGTATATAGATGATAATCTGCTATAAAAATTAACATCATCATTTAACGACAATATCCTATAAATTATTGAATTGTTTATAGCAAAAACCGATAAATAAATGGAAACAGATTTAAAATCCAAAGTTTGAATAATGAACATTAAACATTTAATATTATTTATGCCAACATTTCTAGGAAGACTAAAAAACTTTCATCTTTTTATGTAGCAAAATTAAGATCTTCCATAACATTATATATTCAGTATTTAACATTTTGAGAGATGTATCTTCATTTTCAAAACTTGCTTGAGCTTTAATTATTTCACTACAGTGATTTAAATAAAACTTTGACTTTTAGTTTTTGTTCTATCAGTTAAAAACGATACATCAGTTTCTTCCCAAAAATTTTAACCACAAATCACAAACTTTGCGAAACGGTGTCTGGAGATTCAAAATAAATCCCATCAAATCACCTTTACTCTTCACCGTTAACTATTGACTTACTGTCCTTCGGTAATCATCAACAATACCTCACTTATCCCTGCTTGACAAATCTAATACCTAGGACTCTACCTGAACAAACGCCTAATTTGGAATCTTCATTACAGACGATTTAATTGTTCTTGAATTTTAAATTTGTTTTTCATAGCTAAACAAAATCCTTCGACGAATATACGGTGTAACGGCCAAGGAGCACTTTGCATCTATCCACTCTATTTTTGTTAGGGAAGTGGTTAGCCTCTGTCCTGTCATTCTTCGAAATGCAGCTATCCTAGGGTCATTTTTTATTATGCCAGAAATTTATTTCCATTTCCTGAGACATGATTTGTTGTTTTCGAATGAGTTTTCCTTTGATTCGGGAAGCCACTGCTCACTGCATTTGCCGTTCTCACCGTGCGGGGACGGCCAGGTCGAGGTATGTCGCTTACAGATAGGGTCTCATCATATATCGGATATCGGTACACGAACATATGGCCGATACCCAAAGGTTTTGTAGTGTTGAAAATCTCTGACCTACATTTTCCAACTTTGTGTAAGGCGATCACAGCTATTCGGTTTCTTTATCACTTCACTTCATGTTAACTGATCGAAAACAAAAATACAAACTCATTGGGATTATTATCCTCACATGTAAAGAAATAACCAAATAGAGGTAAGAATTATCTAAATAATACCCAAGGATGTAAACAAAATTGAACTTTTGTAATATTATTTATGGCAGAACTCGTTGGAAAGGAATCGATAGTAACTATACCTCAATCTAGTTTATCACAGAAAGGAGGTATGTGATATTTAATACTAATTTATAATAATAAATTGGACTTCGAAATAAATAATTAATATGTTTCAAGAAGATCGATTCCAGATGGGACTGAATTCTAAATATAAATATTATATACAGCAAATAGAAATAGATGTGGTATCTGGAACCCCTTACTCGCCTTACAAAAGCGGTTTGCAAGAAACGTAGCAATAACATAGATGAAATTAAATCAAAATAGAATTCTGTTTTTCTCCTTCAAAATTTAGAACATATTGATTTGAATATATGCCATATATGATCTTTTAACACAATTTCTAGTGCAGATATGAGCGTTTTACAAAAATAAAATAAATAATAAAGAAAAAAACTAAAATGTGTTTGTTTAGTTATACAATAAATGTAATTTTTTATGAAGATTCTTGTTTCTCACTATTATCTTATTTACCCTTCGCAAGAAATAAATTTGGTAAGACTCGTCAAGTTTTCTTTATGGAGTTACCTCTTCATTTTAATGAATTCATAAATTGTTTTTAGCTACTTGTGTAGTTAGAATAAAAAAACTAACGTAAGTTTACGGCCCCATAACTTACTTGACAAACTGAAACCCTCCCCAAGGCCGTAATCCAGCAATTTGCATATGCTATTAGTCCAATTGAGCTGGCCAATGAGAGGGCTTCTCTGAAAGCGTTCATTAAAAAGCCAATTAAAGAAGACAAGAGAGGGAGCTCCGGGGACTGCTCCTGCATTACCTTCCCTATTCAGGCTCCCACCCTCCAATCTCAGGCCGCTATGGATATTGTATCTCATACAAAAGGGGCTATTATGTCACCCTCTGTAAGAAATGCACCCTTCCGCTATCATCTTCATTGATTTTAATTGCGTTGACTGCTCAACGGTGTCTTGGAGGGACGGGAATGCTAAATTAAGGTTATAGAGGAAAAGCTGCGTCAACAAGGGGTATGTAAAATTTCCGAAAATCCCACTTCCATATTTCCAGCAGAAGCCCATTTCTAATAAATGTGGCATTAATTCCATATAAATTTTAAATATATATATGAATTTAAAACTTCGGTACATAACCCCTTTTAACAAATTATTAACATCCGTCTAAAATGTCGAAAATGGTTCCATCTTATTGTAATCCACAGCTTTTTTTTATATATTTTAAAGGAGTCAACCACTCGAGTCATCGTCGCCGATTTCATTTAGGATTAAATTCTATTGTTTCAATTTTGCACCATACTCGATTACTTAGAGTTCTAAGGATTCTAGAAGACTAAGGCACGAGTTTGATTCTTGCATGGAGACGGTAACGTTCCCTCCCAGAGATTTATAGGGAGGTGAGCAACCCCTGTGTCTTACATCATACTGCCTGCTCCTCCAGATTGGGGGTTGGGTATAGGGTTGATAAACTCCTATGCTATAAAAAAAAACTGGATGAAAGATTAAAGAAAAAGTTTGTCAACCATCCTTCAGTAAAGTTCCTGATAAAGAGGGAGTGAAATGTGATCGCCTCCGAGCGATGGTTAGCAAACCACGTGCTCTCTGGATACCTCGAAGAACAGAAAACCAAACGATCACTACTGCCGCCTATAAGTGCTGCTGCTGAAGATGCCTTATGATTTAAAAAGTCGAAGTCAACAGAGGTAGGGGAAAAAAAGTGTTGTACTTTTCAGAAAATAAAAAATGGTTAACAACATTCGTATTGTCTTGCAATAGTATATATTGGTCGTTTAGCAAATCACGAAACAATTTAAGTGGCTAATGATTTACCTTTATTTCTATTCAACATTGATCAAGAGGAAATGTCACTTTTAATTGCCCTTAATTTATTGTCGGTAACACTTGACCACATCTGTTTCCATTTCAACTTATCTCACTTTTTAATGATAGAAATAAATTACTCGACAGGTACCAGTATCGGGTTGTTTGGCGCTGCCCAATAAGGAGACAATATAGGCACAATTTTTGTTAAGGCCACCTTTTTTATTAATTTGTGATTTTGTGTTCACCTCATTAAATATTGAAACTTTACCAATTATCGTGGAGTAATATTGTTTTTTTTTTATTGAGAAAAGAGCGCTGGAAATTTCCCGAATCCTTCTCTTTTCTTTAAAAGTGGAGTGAATGCTGTGAAACTGATGTATAAAGCCATTACCACCCTTTGCAAGGTTAAATTAGGCTTAGTTCTTTGTTTTTACATATTAAATTATTCTATCATTTACATGTTTAATCATTCGTACGCGTTAATATGCATAGACAATCAGCTTAAGGAAGAAACCTCTAAGAAGAGCTAAAGCTGAGAGCTTACCCTCAGGAAGAGTAAACCCTTCTCCTTCTAAATAACTTAAGACAGCTTCTTTGTCAGATATTTCATTTTTTTCCAATGTTTAATTATTTTTTTTTTTACATTTTTTTCAATCGTAAGTTGATTTTGATTAAAAAAAAAACAAATGGTTACAGTTAGCTGTTTGCGCACTAAAACTCCTCTCTCATGTTGATGTTTGTCTACAAATAGTAATCAATGTTTTGCCAATTCGGACATCAACAGGAATATTCTAAAATCGTCTAAACATAGTTCATGATGAAGTGAAGTGATGTTTTTTTCTGTCCTGATGATGCTTGGATTAGTGAAACGTTGACGCTCTGTTACTTCTTTTTACTCATTTCTATTAATATATATATTTTTTTTATTGAAATTTACAACTGTATTACATGGAAAATACAATAAGTGAATGGGACAATGGTAACATGACATGTATAACTTGAAGAGAAACTACCCATTGGTAGAACTCAAATTAATGTTCTATATTAGAAGGTACCGAGGCCATCTTCTTTTCAGACGCCTCGGAGGATTATCAGGGATCAAGGAGGAAGCAAAGTTTGAAACGAGAGGATTCGGATGGTTCTGCAGTTTTTTATGAAAGGATAGGTATCTGGATTGGGCCAAATCGGAAACATATGGAACATTAAGGTCTTTATGGATGATTTTATTTGTGAAAAAGTAAGGAGCGTTGAGGATTTTACGAAGGATTTTGGATTGTAAGGATTGGATACGAGAGGAATTCGATGGTTTAGTGGAGTCCCAAAGCTCAATTCCGTAAGTCCAAATAAGTCTTATTATTGTCATATATATGAGTCGTTTGTAATTGATTGTGAGCTGAGAGCGTTTGTCTAGTAAATGCTGCAGTAATCGAAAACGTCGGGCGGTTTCTTGTCGTGTCAGTCTGGTATGGGGGTTCCATCTATTAATAATAAAATTACATGAGCCTGACATTGACACTGAAGTTTTAATAAAAGACTTAAATGCAGGACTAGTGCATATAGATATGTATGTATTTTTTGATTTTCCTTATGTTATTTTATTTTATTTATGTATATACTTTTTGGTTATTATTTGTTTGTTATTTTGCTTTTGTTTAATTTATATTTATTTGTACATATAGTGTGAATGTGATCTTATCTCACTATAACCAATGTCCAAGTGACAGAATGTTGTGATATTCAATAAATAAATAAATTAAAATTAAAATCAGGACAAACACATGAAGAAGTGTACAAAATTGCAATATTTTTTTCTGTTGGGAAAGAAATACCGACAAAATTTAAGGTTTACTGATTTTTATGACTACTAGTGTATCTTTTTCAAGCAGTAAAGAGATTGGGAAATTTAACAAAAGATAGCTACAATAAACAAAATTAAAAAAAAAAAAGAAGGTGAAATCAGACACCAGCAATTGTGGAAGAGTTCTGAGACCGATGATACTATACAGGTCGGAGCCAAAAGTGTTCACTAGTTTGGAGAAACTACTAAAAATAGAAAGAAAAATCATAAGACGTAACCACGTATCATAAGATGTACAAAAAAAAAAATAGAAGGAGAATATTGGCAAAAAAAAAAAAAACGAAGGAAACAGCAATGAGGAAAAGGAAACTGATTTTTTTCGGACACATGAAAAGATTGAATGAAAACAGGTTGGACAAACAGATATTCGACAAAGTGATGAGACTGAAAAACATCAGAGGATGCTGAAGACAGCTGAAAGAGGTAATAACAAGACTTGTTATTACTGAAAAAGAATACCAGGAAAGAGGAAAATTCAGAAAGAAGGAAAAGAAGAGGAGAGAAGGGGAAAATGGACAAATAAGCGAAGAGAGAGAAGGGAGAAATTGAAAAGAATGGGTTCTAATAAGAAACTCTAGAAATGATATATAAACAGTTCATATATGTTCATTATTGAGTCATATAATGAAGGCTCATTGAGAAGGTCAGGTTTACATCAAATTGAAGGATCATTGAATTTTTATTCACTTTCACCTCAACAACTAATGAACAGTGCCTGTAATTCTTAATTTAAATTATTAGTATGGGTGTTTTTTAATCTGAGCATCCATTATACAAATCTTCCGTTTTTTGCAATCAATCTTTAAATAACATTTTGATGAATTTGAGATAATTGAATTTGAAGATTCTGTTTCATTATAAAAATAATGAATGTCAATTTCATTATTTAAGTTTTTGTTTATATTTTTAAGTATTGATTCTGTTTCTTACAATTAATTAAAATACTTAACATATACATTACAATAAATTAAAAAAGAAAAAACTCAACCAACGACGCACATAGTGACTTTTTGCACGCTCATATTTAAACATAACACTTACTTACTTTAATAACCTTGGAAGTATATAGAATGTGAATTAGACTAACCTCACTTAATTAGTTTTATTTATCATCTGATCAGTTGATCCAATGAAAGAATTAATTAAATGCCAGATAGTGAACTTTGGCGTTCTACTTTAACCTAATTTATATAACAAGAATTTTATTAAGTAACTTGATGACTTGTTACACTTGGCAAAACTATTTCTTACATATCGAAGGATTTGTATTATTTTTATGCGCAGGATGAGTTATTCTATTTATAAAAATAATAGAATTTAACAACTACTTCAAAAAGGTTCAAATCGAGCAAAAGTGTACTTTGTGACTTTTTGAAATAAATGGACTATATTTCCTAATTTGAGAGTAGTAAATAAGTGACAGATACAAATAAATCCGTTGTACATAAGTCATATTGAACTAGCGATGATCAAACTGCATTATTCATCGAACTTGGCGATTATCGAGTTTGGGATATCGGTGAAGCAGTTTATGCCCCAAGGGTGGGATGGGAGGGGGGAGGCTGGGACTAATGTGAAAAGCCAATAATCCGATAATAAGATTAGCCCAGCTAATTAGTCAATGTATCCAGGCCATCTAATTGCATTATTTTAACTTACATCTCTCCATTATCTGCCCAAAAATGAGAAAAAAAAATTGGCCGTTCCTCTCGCCATTAACGTATGGAGTCGAGAGGGGTCGGAATGGAACTAATTGCAGCCATTCACAATAAGGCACGAGGATTATTTAAAACCTATCCCATTATTGGATTACGATTAGGAAGTTGTTTATCTAGACAAATTGGCTTTATCACTAGTCGAACGATTTTTATTGTTCAAATGAACAAAAAAAAATGGAAAAATTTATTTAAAAAAATTTTATCTCGAATGCCGTTCATGTAGCCTTCTTTTATTTGATATGATATTTTTTCAGCATGGAAATTTATCTTTGAATTATTATCAGTAGAAAGATTCTCTGGAAGATTTTTTTTGGATAGGATAGATAATCTCAGAAGTTTGTTTAATCAATTACACAGAGAAAAACATGCTAATTTTGACATGCAATATTAAGATTGCAGCAGATGTAGAAAAAAAATCTTCGATGAGATTGAACTTAAAAGAAAGCGTTGTTACATGTATCTTCCGAAGCAAAAATTTTGTTTCATGTAATTAGAAGGGGTGGGGTAGCTCATTGGGTAAGACACCGACTTTCAAGGCTCATTATATAAACCTCGAGTCAGGATGTGGAAAACAATTATTTATTCTCGTAAATTGGCCGTGAATGGACCCTTGGGTCAAGAGACCTTTAGTTTCTATTAAGCTGGTGATCTTAATTAAATAATTAATTATGGTAGAAAATCTACGTTATCCCTCCTCCCAAATTCTTCAATTTGGCTTCTAATCAAATCTCTACGAAATAATGAAATGAAAAAATTATTTTATTCTGGGTCTACAGACCCCTTAGATACAAATGATACCAAATTAACGGTTGATTGTTATTGCAAATGTGCAGTTGATTGAATTAGACTTTGTACATACGCAAGTGAATTTTATTTGTTTGAATATGGAGTAGGTGTTGGAACAGGGATTGTTTTAAGGAATTTGTGGACGAGGATTGACGTTTGGAGGTAGGAAGAGAGTTCCAAAAAGAGGCAGCACGAATGACGAAGGCTTTGCTGAAGGAATTTATTTTATGTGAGGAAATATATAAATCTATAGGTTGAGACCTGGAAGTGGATAGAGGAACGTAAAATAAGGAGTTCCAGGATGTAAGCAGAGTTTTTAGTTCTGAGGACTTGGAAAAGGAAAACAAGAAGGAATTGTCGTCGGGAAGTAGGATAAAGCCGCTTCAACTAGGTGTACCTGAATGAAACATGAGAGCGCTTGGGGATCACAAAGAGGTATCTTCTGAAACAGTTCATGAGCAACTTTAATCTCATTTCTAGCCTGGCAGATAGCCATGCAACAAGCATCCGTAGTCGAAGTGGAGGAATATAAGGGAAGTTACAAGGAGCTGTCTGTGTATAATAATTATTTATTATTATTATTTTAGTTTTATTAATAAAGGATCCTTAATGTAAATGATAATTTGAAAAGTGGTTCAGCATTATTATTTCGTAAGAGAAGATATCTGAAATGCAATTATTAAACCGCATAAACACTTTTTGAAGAAAAAAAAGTAGCAACAACAAAACAGATGAATAGGCCAAAAGAGTCTCTTTCTTATCTAAGAAGTATTCCGCCATAAATAACCTCTTAGGCTCAAATCAAAAATGCGTTTAAGAAATAATATTAGCTTTATTTATGGTATATCTTTTACTTACAAATATTGAAAACAGGACAAATTCCTTACAATCTCCAAAGGGTTATCAGCGTTCCTCTTCTCCAAAAGAGAACAGGTTACCTGGAGCACCCGTTTGCATTCAATCGGAATTCTCTCCTCAAAGGAGTGTCATTTGCCAATAATGAATTTTCCATAGAGCAGATTTCAATAGCATTACAGCTTTACCTGATGTGCAAAAAAAAAGGCTGTGTACGGAAACTATATTTAGTGGACAGTTAGCTATCGAAATCATTTAATAAATATAAAAAAAAATCATTAATTATTAAGAGCCCAATTAATAAAAAAAAATTAATTATTATGTTTTCCCCGTAGTGCGTTTATCTAGCCCAGGATTTAAGATTTTTTATTTTATTTTGGGTCCAGTGTTCTCTAAACGTTTATAGGGTGTTCCCATCTGTAGTCTAGTGAATAAATGTAAAGTAATGGAAGCAATTCGATGGCTGATTGTCAAGAGAATCGGAGGAAGAAGTATTGTATTGTACTTAAGTAAGGTGTTATTTAAACGGCAATTATACAGTCACGGTCATAGAAATAATTATTGCATCACCCAGTAAAAATTATATTGAATACCTTTTATTTACCAGATTGCTATCTGCGAGATCTCCGAATATTTCTTTGTCAATTTTGAAACGATATTCAAAAAACTATATCACCATTAGGCGGTCCAATTGGTCGTTTGTTTTTTTTTCTCTTTCCAATTTTTTTTTTCTTTCTTCCATTCCTTTCGTTTTCCCCCTCAAAACTATAATTGCCACTGATTGTATGTACACTATTCTCGTTACCATTTTCAGTGAAAATTCCTTTACTTTAACTATCGCTACAATTTTAATATTTTTTGACGAGGGCAGATTTTGATACAGGTCATAATTACAGCTTGTATCTTGAGATTAGTTAAAACTGAACTGAGAAACATTGTCAAAGTTTTATCGTAACCTGAATAAGTAATGATATACAGAAAAATTCAATAGAATCAGCGATATCAACATAAGAATTAAAAGAAATAGATTTAGCAATTTCTATGAAAGGGGCTGTAATTTATTATGTTTTGGCGGTTCGTAAACAACCCGAAAATATCAAATGCACCTTGCATATCCAATCCTATTTTTTAATGAAAGATCTCGTTCACAAGATCCAGCTCCTTTGAGAAAAAAAAATGGTTGGTGACCTCAGGAATCAAACACGTGTTTGGAAAGATCTTTGTCGGGGGTGAAACCGCTCAGCCACTGAGATTGAGTGTTATTTTGTATTCTAAGCATTCTTTTGACATATGGCTTTTCAAGCTCGAATCACTTATACCAGGATTGGTACAACATGGAAAATATTGCACCGTCGTACGAAAGAAAACCAACGTAATCGTAATGTGATACACATACACACAGTAAAAATATGTACACATTTTCTTTTCTTTAATATTTATCAAGGCCGACAGATGAATATATATATATAAATTAACTAATTTTGGTTTTTGTTCGTACAATGGTACTATATATTTCATGAAAAAGTTTTGTTCGTCATGTTTCATAATTATGTCTGAATTTCAATTAGAGATAAAATAAGCTCTGACATTTATTTTCTTGACCACGCCCCTTCTTTCTCACTCCTTATATTTTCTCTCTCACATTTAATATTAAATTCGAACGCCCTAGATCTATCACATTTCATAAATTTTCAGATAGTATTGTTTAAAAGTGATGTAACTAGAGCTCTAACCGGGGGCTTATAGCTATGGATTTGTTAATTCAATCACAAAAAAGAAGAAGTTAAGAGTTTAAGAAGACTAGCTTCACTTTACGTTTATCGTCAAATTTTGACAGCTTTTTATAAAATATAACTCATTGACTATGACTCAATCGTTTAGAACTATGAAATAGTTCAACGTACAATAGACATAAAAAATATATATATACACATCAACAATGATTATATATAATATTTCCAAAATAACGCATATTTTACAAATAAAAAAAAAACAAGTAAAGGAGAATTATTTTACTGAAAAATAAATCCAATATTATAATCTGTCTCAACTGAGGTCACTTATAATAGATTTTAGAGATCACATTCACACCGTATTTACAGAATCATAAATAAATAAGGTAATAACAAAATAATATACAGCGAAATAAGAATAAAATAACACATTATAATGAGAGAAGAAAATAATAATAATAAAATTAAAATAAATAAATAAAATATTTTTTCTAAAAAAAAAAAATAAACATCTTAGACGCAGGGATACCTATATACACTATTTACAATCAGCCTGGGGAACTCCAAAGCAGACGATTATCTCTAAAACCGGATATATCAGCAGTATTAAGCAGCAACGAATCAAACATTAGAACAGTGATAAAATTTCTTAAAATCCATAGACTATTAAATAACATATAAAAATAAATATAATTTTTATTTTATAGTTCTTTATTTTTTTTAAATATTTATTTTGATATATTTCATTTTTTATGTGTTTTTAAATATCTTTTTCATTCATTACTTTATCTATTATCAATTATTAATTCTCCTCTAAAAAGTTTACAAATATAAACGACTCACAGGCGTTGACGACCGTAGGATTTTAGGACTTAAAGCTTAAATAAACAAATAACTCCTAACCAGATTTGTCCCTCCACTTGCGGAGGGAAAAGCGAGGCTTCAGGAGATCTCTGCGCTTGCCCCTCAACCACTTCACTGGTATTAAAAGCCATTGGAGGCTGAGTAAGGGGGCTACAGTCACCGACACACTTGAGTGGAGAATTTTTCCATTGCCAGAACTCCAATATATACATGTTACAAAAAGATATTTTACTTATTATTTAACATCATGTGATCATGTGATTGAATTTTCCAAGGTTTGTAAACGAAATAAATAATTATTTATTTGAAGAACCTTCCTTCTACATGGTAGAATAACCTAGATAGTTAGTTGAAGAGCAAAGATATTTTTGCAGCTTTATTTTTGTAGCCTTTGACCAGGGCTGTTTCTTCAGGACACCCGAGGACGTGGCAGAAGTACATTTTTCAGGAAGCCCTGAGGACCCCAGCCAATTAGAGAAGGCTAAAGCTAGCTCCTATGTCAACTCTCTGTCTTCTATTCCACAGCTCCTCTCTTTTCCCAATTTTATTACAACGGAAGGAATGGTGTGACTCCCTCAGGGTTTCTCGTGTAATATAAAGGGCGAGAAGGCATATGAGTTTGGGGGTATATGAAGGAGATTCATAGCAGAAAGAAATATATTTTACGTATACCAATTATAATTTAAGGACATCTTTCTAACATTGCTTCCACCAATAAACGGATTATTCGGAAACATATATAAAAAAAAAATTCCCCATATTCTAAGTTGGAAGATGATAAATTATATAAATTAAGTGTCAACAAACTTCCGGATTACAAATATATATGTGGGTTTACATTCAATCACAAATATGAATATTTATCTTTTTGGCACACTAATAAATGTAACTAATACAAAAAAAAAAATTAACATACCATATGGTGTTCTACAACATAAACTTTACTCAGAGAAGAATAGTTTTTATTTAATTATACTAAACAATAGTTCATGCACAAAGGTTTTGTTGAATAACGTTCCTGTTCCTTCATCAGAATAAATCCCGTTATTTAGAAGTTAAACTGGACAAGAGACTAACATGGCAATTTAAAGGTATAATCGTATAAACCATTCGGCGTTTAAGAGTTTTGAATGATAAGAGGGCCAAATCAATACAATGCACATTGCAACTAGAATATATTAAACAAAATTTTACTTGCAGTTCTTGTACGCCAAATAAGTTTTAAGAGACACAAAAATTTAATTTAAAAAAAATATATAAAAACCAGTAAGACTTAGGAAAACCTTATTACGGTAAAGTTTCATCGTAAATTTTGCCTTTTATAACTCATATTTAGAAACAGGAGTTTTAATTTGGCACTAGACGGATGATAACTTTTTACATTAAACTAAGCCCCTCTTGACTTTTTACTTTCATAAATTATTCAAGAATAACTAAAGTATTGATTTTTTAAAAAAAAAATAAACTTACTTTGTGGAAATTTATCTAATTATTTGTTTGCAATTTTTTTTCTACACTCTCTAACTCGATATTTAATTAATTTTATAAAGTACATAATTTAAGTGTTATTTACTAGCAAAGATGAATTTATTTTATATATATGCTCGGTTTATTGAAAAAAAATTTAAAAACACACACTTAGTACATATTTGATGGAATAAACCTTTTATCAAGTTTATCGTTGAAAAAGTAACAGTATGAAAATGACAAAAAAAAAAAATGTTATACATCACATAAAGTCACAATAATGCACAATTTTCTGATTTCAATGAGGAAATATTTATCATAGTATTTAGTTTATTTAATACAATGTTATCCTACCTTCCATAGTGAGAAAGTCAAAATTATGGCTGTACGAAACTTTTCTTTAGAGTCTACTAAATATTGGGTTAATGGTTGAAACCACAAGACAATATATAAGCACTGTTATTATGAGAAAGTGTCCTCCATTTTCGATACGAACTGATAAGTCTAATGTTACATTTGTCATAATCATGATTATTTTAAAATTATATTCTTATTTCACTATTTAAAAGGGAAGAATATATGCTATAAGAATCAACTAATACATCGATTTTGATCTTGGTGACAGATGTCCGCTATTGATGTGAGGCCACTTAAATAATCATTTTTGATATCGGTTGGATTGTCTCAAAAGAAATTCTCTTATTCAATAACAAAAATTAATATACAGACCTCATTAACTCAAATCTTTTTATTTTCAAGGCTTGTTGAATTGTACTACAACTGCATCAGAAATGGAAAAATCTTAATGCCACAATTGGGGGGCAGATTCCTGTTGGTTAAACCTCATTCAGACATAGTAACGTATCTATTATAATAAGTACGACAATGGCAAAAAACCAACAAGGCAATTCGCATATTTTGTGGAGAGTATTTGAATGTACAATTGAACACGGATTATGAATAACCAAACAACTTTTCTAATGTTATTTAAATACTTATCTAGATATCTATCTAATATTTGTACTTATAAATTTTTCTCTGGTTAGGTTTTTCTAGGTTGTCGAAGTGAGATATACCATCTCTTGTCCTTATTTATATAATCTTCTGTTGTTAAGCCGATACGGCAATTGAGGAAACGTGACTTTAAAAAGAGGCAGAAGTATATTGCTTATTCAAAGACTTCCACTTATTCATGACTGATATCTATGGCAATCAAATAATCATATTTGTCATCGGTAGCAATTTCTCAGCTTTATCTTTATCTCTTATGCAATTTCCAGTTTAATGGAACACGGACTATTCATATACTATGCATTGTGTTTAATGTATCTAATGAAAAAATATATAAATAATATATTATTCTATTTGAAGTCTTATTGAATGCAACAAAGTTTACTTAAAAAAAAAAAACGAGAAAAAAACATGAATTCCTAATCCTTGTATTCCTGAGAGAACTTGGTAGGAAAATTTTCGGAATTACAATTTTCGCTATTGTTTTCGGAATTGCGAAATACCCAAAGGACTCATCGGACACCGTCGACTGATCGGTGCCTCTGCTGCGGTCCGCGCTTGTATTTTTGTTTATCGTTGTCGTCCGGACGCAATGAGTTATGGCCACCATTCTATCGGTATGCGCCGCCTGACAGAGTAGGCGTTTTGTCCGATTCTCGTTAGTATAATGAGTCTCTGGATAATGCTGTGGTTATATCTGAGTATTCATCCACAAATATACGTTACACAAAGAGCAAGTTGAAACAAGTTTCACTGTATTTTTATTATTTCAATTTTCATCCTTTGTTTCTCCCGACAGCACAGATAGCAATGCTCATCACTTTAAGGCGGAGGTAGACTTTATATAAAAAACCTTGATAAAATAAATTTAAAAAATAGTAAATAAAAAATGTTTATCCAAGATATTAATCAATCTTAGATTTTTGTTGCCTGAGTATATACAAATAGGTGTGTTTTGTACACATTGAAATACAATCCTCTGTATAATACGGTAGTGAATATCTGAAATTAAACGTAACACAGTTACAGAAAAACGCATATCAGCAATATTTTTTCGGCCATCATAAGCGATGGATTCATATGATTGAGGTACCAAACGAAAAGAAACTTTGTGAAAAAATGGCGAATAGAAATTTTAGGACCTAAACTACAATAAAAGTCATGGCATTAAGAAACTCAGGTGATTTCAAAAGCCGAAAGATAAAGAAGGGAGAAATGTTGACGCTGCCAACAGAATCCTGTATTTCCTTTGGAATAATACCCTGCGTGATAAGTTACATAACTTTTCAGGTCGTCGCCCTGGGATGATTGCTTCAGTTGCCCCACCCTAAAGCAGACATTGCGATCTCTGTTTATAATTGATATTAAACCTTCGTGAAAAGCTACTCATTCTTAAATAAATTCTTAAATACTTTGACAGTCGTGTTAAAGAATAAAGCTGCCCATTGTGTAGAAAAAAAATCAGATTTTTAGATTTGTTAAGGGAGCCAATTTTTCATACCTTTGTGCTATTAAATGTGAAAGCCTGTTAAGTACTACTTATCACTTGTTTAGGTTTTAAAAGAAGGAGTTGGGTAGCTCAGTGGGTTAGGCACTGACTCCCAAAGCTTTAGGTTCCCAGGTTAACTGGATGATCTTCGAACATCAAACGCATCCAATCCTTTCAATCCAAAGTCCTTTGAACAATGCTCCATATTACGTCACAAATAGAACTCTACATCATGATCTCAACATCCCATTTGTCCTTAAAGTAATTCCATCCAGATTCTCAAACTTTCATCAAAAACTTATCCCTAATCCTAATCCCTTAGCAAATTCCCTCTCCAGCTCCAACCGTCAATATAATCCCTTACCATGGTTAAAACGGCAATGGCTCCGAAACCTTTTGTAAATACGCTATTGGAGTTCATGCAGTGGCTTTAGCGTTCTCACTCACCCTCCACTGACTTTCAAACAGTGATGCGACTGGGAGAGAAGTCCTTGAGTCCTGCTTTGCCTCTCACACGAGAGCGGCAAAGTATGGTTCAGGGTTTCCCGGGCTTAATGTAAATATTGTATACAGGAATGAGTGGGACAAGTAATTTTTTAAATAATTTTAATGTATTTTCTTTCTATTTCTTTTTAGAAGTATCTTATATTTTTGTTATTATTTTATTGTATATATTTTTTACTTAGGTGTTTTCTTCCAATTTCTTTTTTCTCAATTTGTATATAATAGTATGAATATACACATAGAGCCTTAATGCCCAATGTCCTTTATTGTGGGAGATTGTATTATTATTCCAATATATATATATATAATTGTAAAAAAACAAATACTACTATAGAGTAGTATTACTAAGTTCAAGGATATCTGAGTCCAATTGTTATTAAACTGGAGGGATATTTTCCTTTCAGAAAAGCTAATCATTCATTGAATAATATGTCACTTTAACTGTCGCTTACACAACGAAGAATCTCTAATTCTTTGTATAGAATAGACAATCTTTATAATATATTGTACATAAAAAAGAACATTTTCCGCTAATGTCACTTATACTTCCAATGCATCACGAAAAAGGATGGCTATATAACGCGAACATTTTCGCTGCGGTATACTAGCTTCATAATAAATTGCTCTTGCTACTTTTCCCCGGCCCCACTTTCCCTCGCCTATGCAAACATTTTTATTTATTTATAATGGAACGCCAACTTTTGACTGTGGAACCACTTTTTCACGCGCAGACCACTGTAATAAAGCTTCTGTCTTTATTTATTATTTCTCAAAGGTGTTTTTTGTTTTTGTCTGTACGCCATATCTTTGTTGATTCTTCAACAAATACAATGAAGATCTACTTAAACATGCTTCAGGTGGGAAAAATAATCACATCCCTCCAAAGTTTAGGGAAAAAAGTTATGAAGGAAGAGAAACTTTATCAGGCAATAATTCAAAAAGTACACCTCATTGATTGTACCCATGTACCCATTTCTTGTATTTCGTAAACATTTTGGATTAAAACGTGAAAGAAGTTTTATAATAATTTTATTTCCCTTGGTCATCACACTTAACGAAAAAAAAACAACAGGAAATGATTCTTTCATCTTATATTACGTTGATATTTAATTTTTTACAATTTTATCTTTTAATCACTGAAACATTTTCTTCGCGAATGACTCATAAAGGCCAACTAACAAAGACACATTATTATTGTATAAATATAAAAATGGACTTTGTCATTTACGTGAGTTCATATTCTCTTCGTTATTCAATTCTGCATCCACAGTTCATGGCACGTATAAGATGAAGGCGTGAGATCACTCAATCGTATCGATAATTTAAAAAAAAAAAAGTGATAAAAAAAAGGACTTTCTTTCTTTCCAAGAATTGTACTCCACATGCGCCAGAAACATAAATACCATACTGCGCATGCGGTTTTAATTTTAATTGGTACAGCGCGTCTATTATAATATGTAGAACAACTTAAATTAACGGAAAAATCAATAAAAGTGACAGTTAGTAGGAATATATATTTAAATAAATAAGAATAAAAAAGTGGATATATAAATAATCGAATAATTTTTCTTGATATTTCTCATCTCCTTTTATGAGTAGTGTAGAAACTATTATATATTTGGTCTTTCCTACATTGTTGCAGTTGTATATGCTGTATTTATATAATCTTCTGTTTTCATACCTAACTACCATCAGGTATCCCTTCATTGAGAATATTTGACTTTATACAGATATAAAAGCATATTGCTAGTTCATAAACTTCCAAAGATATATAAATGGTATTTTTTGCATTTGCTAAAAACGAAATGTTATCGTTACTCATTTCCGAGAGACGTAACATGAATCCTATGTTACAAAGAAAAACAAGACGTGATTACCCAGATGGCTTTTATCAACAAGTTAAAAATTGATCAGGTTGAATGCGGGTTAAGTGGTACGGCCGTTTTACAAGAAAGGGCACCCTCTTGGGGTTAACGAAATATTTAAGACAGGCATCAAGATTTTCCCCTCCGGAGTGACTTCATGAAAACTGAAATGTAGTGAGGTTTCAAGGCATGAAAGTTTTAATATAAGGTGTCCTTTTTTGTTAGAGGTTAGGGTCATTAAGTGTTTTTTTCATCTTATACTCGTGTTGGGAATTTATCAAGATTTGAACTTATGGCTCGTAGTTTTTTTTATTTGTTTAAAGCTTCGTCCTCTTAAATATTAAATAGTTTTACACATTAAATAATGAATATAAATATTGTTTATTCAATAAAGGTGGGTATTTTCAGATGGTGAAAATACCCATCACCAAATGGTGCTACTTTGCAAATAAAGATACAAGTTAATATGTTCATTTTTTAATACAAAATTCATTAAGTCAATATAATCCATAATTATATCAAAATATAATAAATTGGAAGATCTAGGATGAAAATCTAGCATCGTATCCAATGATTATTACCGTGTTGGAATGAGAGTGATTTAAATGCCCAACTCACTTTAAAATAAGACCTGTTTCAAGACTTTAGCATTGATCCGGTAGATTGGAATACACTTACACAAGCTGGCATGATCTATTCCATGCCAAGTGTTTTAATTTTATGGTAGATTTATTTATTATTTAAACATTTTATAACTTAAAATTTGTAAGCCCAAAAAATCTAAGATTTTTTAGTATTGTTCACATTAAAGTATGCAACAAATAATAAAAAAAAACAACATCAAATTCCAAGACCTTCGGTGTTAGTCCCCTGGTTGATTGGATATTGAATGACCCATAACGTAATTTGAATTGAAATTAGTATTTCAATACTAACAAACATTATCAAACTGTGGAAACACCAATTTCATTCACATCTCATCAATAAATATTCCACACTACATGGTATCCTGAATCATCCGGTAGCCCACGAACAAGCAGCCCTCATGCTCAAGCTTAGGCCGAAAAGTCACCAAAAAAAATATAATTTATTATTTTCATGACTGCAATCCCTAACCAACTTCTCATACAAACGCACACAGAGATATGTATGTATGTATGTATGTATGTATATATATATATATTATTTATCGGGATATCGGCCAACGATGGACCACGCGTATATCATTAATAGTTCTTTTTCCTTTGTTTTCTGCCCGTATTCTTATTATTTTATCTCCATCTCTCTCTTTCTTTCCTCTATCCATTTCATATTTTCTTGCTTCTTCTTATCCATTACAAGAACCTTTATATTTTCACTAATTCACCCAAAGTTATCCCTATATTGGTAGTCCTTCTCTTTGATACCTATTTTTTTTCACTTCTTCTTTTATTTGTTTCGGATAACCTTTTATGTTCTTTAGTCCCATTACTTTATCGAATATTTGTTTATTCAGCCTACTCCGGCCCATTATCTTCATAGGACCGAAAAACCTTAATCTCCTATTTCTCATCGATTATTATAAGTTTTCAATCTCTTCTTAAAGCTCTTTTTTTTAACGGTATTCTTCTCCTATCTTTCTCGGCCGGTATATTATTCTCAAAATCTTTCTTTCCTTTCTCAGTAATGATTCCATATTGGTAAATCCCATAGTCTCCGCCGCCTCTTAAAGTATCACCGATTTTATGAGTTTCATAATGTCTAATTTTGGTTTTCTTGGAAGTATTCTTTTTATTATATAAACTCTTGAATAAAAAACCTTAATTTATATAATTTTACTTCACAACTCTGTGTTTCTTGCATGTCTCCCATTGTAGTTCATGTGTTCCCTAAGGTATTTAAACTGTTTCGCATACCTAATTTTTCCATATTTGAGCTTGTTATTTTCCTTATCATTAGTGATTATTTCGGTTTTTTCAAATGATCTTTTTAATCCGGCTTTTTCTGCTACTTCTTTCAGTTCATTTATCTGCTTAATTGCATCTTATTCACTTTACGCCAGAGCCACAGCATTAGCGAAAGCCAAGCACATGATCTTTACTCCTTCTTTCTCCCCCCCCCCTATCCTTACACCAGATTTATTGTATTCCCAAAATGTTCTCATAATTTTGTCCAAATTTTATATATATATATATATATATATCATTATTAATTGAAAAAAGATCATACTCTTGACTTGTTTAAGTACCGCTATGTTTTGATCGATGAATTTTGGTACTATTATCTTGAACCTGACGAAGAGAGAAAATATGACTACTTTTTTTATATAACAATTTTTTATTATACCAGAACGAAATTAATATCTTATATAGAAGCCAATACTTTATATATAATATTGTGCGTGACCAATAGAAAGGCTGCTACAGAAGGGATTGTTCACATATTACAAAAGACTCCTATTGTGCTGGACAGAGTGGTGACCCACAATTTAGAAGCCTGCACTCCCACAAGTTGGGCAAAATAGCAAAATGGGTAGCGAAAACCCTGAAGGTTTTTCCGTAATAAAATTTCAGTTAGTCAATATTTATAGGAAGAACGAACTTCAATTTAAATTATACATAAATAGTCTTTGTAGATAAACTAAAAATTGATCCATTATATTGAATTATGTATTTGTTATTATTTTAAAGATATTTTTTATTTATTGATAAGATACATATTTCTGTCAAGATAAATTATCTTTTGTACCATGGTAATGTGCAAATATGATACCAAGGAATTTATATGATATAAAGAATAGAAAAAATATATATATGAATAATAGAAAATAGTAAAAAATTAACTATTAGTAAATTACAAAACGAACTAAAGGAAAACAAAGAAAGGTGGAGATTCTATTGTGTACTTATTGTTATTCCCATCAAATTATCTTTACATTCGTCGTAAACGTATGACTTTCTGGTCTACAGTATGGTAAGATTATTTTTTAATGTTTTTTTTTACTTGCATGTTTGTATTCAGCATCATGTTTGATATTATTATTTGAGATAGATATTATAGTTGAGGGAGGATTGGGAAACCAGCAGACTACTTTAAACCAGCAGGTAAAAATAATTTAAAAGTGTTTTGTATAACCTTGTTGAAATAAAATAGTGTTTTCTGTTAAAATAAGGAGTTTGGAACTTAATATAATACATACAATTTTCTCAACTCAGTATCCTTTTACAATACCCCACTTATCCCTTGAACAAATCCTATACCTAGGATTCCAACTGGACAAAAGACTCACATGGGATCCTCATGCCAGAATGGAACGACAAGAAACCGCTCGAACTTTACGACTACTATAGCGCTTTCTAGACAAACTCTTCAAACTTCCTATTACTAATAAGGGACTCATATATATGACTATAATAAGGCCTATTCGGACTTGCGCAATCGAGATTTGGGGCTCTACCAAACCATCGAATTTCTCTCGTATTCAATCATTATAATCCAAAATCTTTATTAAAATCCTCAATGCTGCTTACTCTGTCACAAACCTTACTGTAACATATAATTCCGATTTAGCTCAATCCAGATACCTATCCATCCATAGTAAACTTCTGAACCATCCGAATCTTCATGTTTCTAACCTTGTTTCCTCTTCTATTCCTGATAACCCTCCAAGGCGTCTGAAAAGAAGATGACCTCGGGACATCCTTATAATATATAACATAAATTTGAGTTTACCAATCGGTAGTTTCTCTTAATGTTGTACATGTCATGTTACCAATTTCACATTTACTTATTGTATTTTTTTTTTTGTGATACATTTGTAAATTTCAATTGAAAAAAAAAATATATTATAAGGAAGTACAGTTTCTTGACTGACTATAATGCAAGGAGTTGGTATGGTCAGCACCCAAGCTCAATCCTAAGGTATTTTCTCAACCTGATGAAGTATTCCCACATTACAGAGCTTTGGTTGTAAAAGCTTTTATAAAGATGACTACAGATGAGACCGAGCCAAACGCCAAGGTCATACTGCCGATGACTCATCAAGATTACTCACCTTAATCATGGCCCCAATAAGGTCCCAGTCGGATCAGGGTTCGAATGGTGTATCATTGACAAGCGTGTGTTATTGTTTCCTGATAGGTATGGAGCAAACAAAGAAACGTAAGTCCGCTTTAATCTATTAGAAAATAATCTTTAAATAACCGGGATATATCTACGAAATTTTCAGCGTTCTTAGAATTAGCTCAATCCATTTAAAATCAAATAACTTTTAATTTCATTTACTTATACATAGAATGTACGGTAAGAAAAAAGTATTTTTATCGTTTTTAACGGAAATACATGTTTAGAGGTCTCCTAATTCAAATAACCAAGTCCCGAAAAATGCTTTGTGTGTGTATGTTATGTGAACAGTAGCATAAAAACGAAAAGTCGTATGAAAGTGAAATTGCAAATGTTACATCAACGTTTTCGTCAAAATCGGCTAACCTAAAGTTGCATTTTATACAGTCGATTTTAAACATGTTTACGGGCTTTTTCTAAAACGGCTTTAAAATTTCGATTAAATTAATTATATCAGTGTAAAATAAAAAAGTTTCTAATATAATGTATAATTTACTCTTATTGATATTCTCTAACAGGGCTTAAATTGCTAAATTTCAATATTTTTTCCTCTGAAGCATCTTTAATTTTTTTATTTGAAATAATTAACCATGTCACAATTAATTCAGATATAAAAATAGTTAAATATAAAATATGAATGAATTTTATAATTAACTAAAGGAGAAATAAGATTTCATAACTAGGAATAGTTGTAATAGAGGGATCTGAGAGAGCTTTTTGTCTTTGTGAAGTTAACACTATAAAAATGTAACTCAACTTTCACGTGCAGGCTAAGATTCTATGATTACACCACACACCTCTATATTTTTCACTGCCTACAATTTACTAAATCCCGTACTTCCTACACCTATCCTCCTCACCGAACTGCTGCGTTTGACGAATCCATTGTAATCCAAGCTGTCTTCCTCTGTAATTCTATTCCTCCTTATATTAGACACGTACAATCAGTTTCCTCTTTCAAACCCCTCCTCTTTAAACTCTTACTCCTTTTCCAATCAGACTGGATCGTTAAATGTACCTAATAGAACTCTTTAATCTTACGAGTCTCTTAGTTAAGTAACCCTAGAGACAATTCATGTCATCTTATGTTATTATAATTTCCAATGTTTGTTTTATAATTATGTATGTTTTTTTTCTGTCCCTTTTTCTCTTTCTATTTGTAATTTTGTTTTTAATTAACTATTATTCACTAAATACTTAATTTAAGTATGGTCAGAATGGCATTTACACTGTAAGTATATTTTATTCTAAAGGGACAAAAGTCCCCCAGAAAATATTATCATTTTCACAAGCGGGATTTCGAGAATAGCCGGAGATTGATAACATGATCACATTATAAATTCACTCTAAATAGATGGCGATTCACCACGTCGGAAAATTCTCTGCGGGTCATTTTCCATAAAAATCTAGGCGTTAATTAGCTTTAATTACATGGTTTTTGGTGAGAATGTTCATATATCACTATCATTATTGTCCACGTGACAAATTAGTATATTTATAAATAATAATTTTTTTTTGTCTATAAAATATTTATTTGCGCCTGTCAACAATAAATAAATAATTAATAAAATAAAAAATTACATGGCTGATTTCGACTTCCGCACGCTACGCTCTGTCGAGAGGGATACTCAAACCACCAAAAGGATCTTTTCAGTTAAGGCTCGAGACTTTACCAGACTGTTCGGAGACTCAGGCATTCTCCTGATTCCCTTCATGGTGTAACCTTGTGATCTTGTTCCACCCTTGAAAGTGGACTAACTTTTTTTCGACAAATAGCTACATTAACTAGTTATTCAGCAATTCTACAAAAACAATAACAAGTACATCCTGTTAAAAAATTAATAGAATGCTAACATAACCAGCTTTAACTGATCTAAATTCAGTTCTTGTAATTCAGTCTGTACATAGAACAGGGTCTGTTACTTATTACATATAAATATTATAAAAGTAAATCAACGATAAAAACAATATAATCCTCCTAATTAACATCCAAAATTTACCAATAAACCTATTTTTAATGACTTTTCTATGTATTCTGATTAAATTAATTTTATCTGTTTATCTTTTGCAAGTTTCGATTTTTCGTTGGACGCCTTGTTATTATAATTAATTGAACTGTACCTTTA
This sequence comes from Nezara viridula, assembly GCA_928085145.1. Taxonomy (NCBI): domain Eukaryota; kingdom Metazoa; phylum Arthropoda; class Insecta; order Hemiptera; family Pentatomidae; genus Nezara; species Nezara viridula. Next base: position 35,561,167 of record OV725080.1, on the reverse strand, counting down.
AATACATGAAACCTGTTACAAAATCCATCATCAAAAGCGATCACCCTCAACACCACCTCAGAAGATGATGACAGCGGTTATCCTCGCCCATTGTGCTCCTCGGCTGACCTCTTCTCTTTCAGATCGGGCATTAATCAGCGACGCCCCTAACGACCCTCCTGATGGATCGCCATCTTTTGTGCCCCCCTCCCCAAAACTTATACATTTAAATCCTCCCTACCGGGGCATAAATCACAGATCCGCCAATGAAACCCTTTTCCAAGATTTTTTTTCTTTCATTTTCTCCTTTTTTTTTTTTTTTATTCCGATTCAGCCAACTTATGATTTCATTGTCTAGGCTGACTTTATTCAACTGGGAGATATAATTTATCTCTGAAGTGATAACTGTACGCTTGATTAAAAATTACAAACTCAGCGATTATAAACATAATGTTAATATAATATATAATACGATATAGCATATTTCACTGTACAATATAATTTATATACTCTTTTTACTGTCCTTTTATATATAAAACAACAAAGATAAATAGTTTTTTGATTAACATATAAATGTATATTGAATATATCAATATATAAACAGTTTCTTGATAATATTAACAATGGTAGATCTTGACTAAAGTACTGTTCTAACATAATATTACCAACGTCCACAGCAATAAATATGACTCATAACAGATTAGTAAACTACAGATATATATATAATTAGTAAACACATCTTTTTCAGTAATAAATCATAAAAAATATTCAATTATAACAATATAATTACACATTAATATGAGTTTATATGATTACTACTACACCACTTAACAGTTCAATAAAAAGCTTTGTATGAAATAATACAATTAATTTAATTTTTCCATAGTATCCATTTTTAGTATATACTCTACACTAATGTCTTCCCTAGATTCAGTAATAAACGTCTTCAACTACTTATTTCTTGGTTCGTTAAATTTGATGCATTAAATAAAAAAAAAATAGCCACCAAGTCAGTTAAGGCAGTTTCTTACACCACATAATTTACTAAATTTAATAGTTAAAGTAGTATCTTTTAAATATATATTTACAAAATCTTCACTTAACACTCTGAGACGACTAACAGCTCTTAATTTGTTCAAATTTAGAGCCTTTAACTGCAGACAGTCCTCTGGTCCGATGGTATTAAAGGAACATTTTTTTCTGCACCTTGTGTTGGATATGGAGTTTATTAATTCTGTCGATTTTCTTGGATGCGTGGTGGTTTCTCATTGTTTCAATGACTTTATTTGTAACCTTATTAGATCTTGGGAGAATACAGGTCCTGACATCCTAATTATAAATTGAATCAGGTTTTCCATAGGATGAATCTAGAGCTCTAAGTCTATTAAATCATTGTCTAGATAGTCTTTCGTCACCCAGTAAGCTCAGCTTTGTCCACTAGTTGATCACTTTTCTTAACACTTCAACGCTTAATGAAAATCTCCAAAATTCAAGAGAGACACATAGTTGTGTGTATTTCTTGGCCAATGAAGCAATGACTTGAAAATCGAACCTGTGTCCTCTCCTAAACCTCGAGGTCTCAAGATCACTGCAGCATAGAGCACTGTTGACGAGACTATCGAGTCCAAGAGTCTGAGTTTGTTTAAAATATTATTTGTCAGTATACAGATAAGCTAATAACTAGTTAGTACTACTTATATAAAATAAATAATTACTAAGTACAGATACATTTTACTTTGATTTTTCCGAAGCAGGTCGAACAACTAATTTAAATCAACATTTTGTTTTCTTTCCATCCATCCATATTGTTTGGTATGGGTAATCCAGTGAGAATTAAATATTCTCTATAATTCCATATTTTAATAGTTTAGGCAGATTATTCCGTGCTGTGGTTTGTGCTCTTGATGAATATTGAAATAATATAAAAATTAATCTTAGGTCTTTCAACATTTAAGCTGTAAGGAATATTTTTTTAACATTATCTACGAGGTTAAATGTGTGTTCAACACAACATATCTTCGTCAATACAAATAAATAATATATAATCATTACTTGAAACCGACGACGAGGAATGGAATTAAATCTATCTAAGTCCATCGTTCTTCAGATGAAACCATCCCGAATTTATAACGATCATCAATAAGGTGACTCCGTGATCCATTGTTCGCTCTCCTCAGATCATGTAGCAAGTCGAGTATGTCTTATTAAAGATTATTTATATGGATCCCTAGGTACCGGTAGTGGAAGAAGATGAAGTAGATGTATTTTTTTTTTTCAAGAACTATATAAAATAAGGGTATATTAAAGGTCTCATTCCTCATCTGTTGACATAAGTACCTACTTTAAAACTTTACCTAATTAAAACAGCCAATTAGGAATGGTTTTAATAAGTCATAGTACTCTCTTGTCTCACAGAACGCTTTAAAAATGGAGAAATGTTCGAAACAGTCAGAAAAGAATTCAATTAATTTCGTTTTCGAGACACTATAGAGTGGAATTTATATCATCCGATCGTTACTTGACCTGTTTAACCGATGACTTATAAATGATCGCCGTTTTTT